>JBBPBX010025228.1:0-29109 GCA_038048925.1 Garcialebias charrua | reverse complement strand
AGTACATAATCTCAGATGCTGTACTATAAATATGAGTATTCCATTACAAACAGCATACCAATGTGCTCCCCACAGGAGTCGCAGTACTCCGCGTAGAGGGACTCAAAGCAGGAGCAGCAGTAGGGCCGCCCCTCCTTCATGATGTAACGCTGACCCCCCAGCACCGCCTCACACTCAAAACAGCAGAAGTGCTTCATGTGCCAGTGACGGCCCTCTGCCTCCGTGCACTCATCCGCAAAGATGATCTAAGAAACGAGACAAGAAAGAACACCGTTGATCGCCGGCTGGCAGTCCGGACATAACTCGGTGTTGAATGACAACAAAGACTTTGCTCTCTTTCCTCCTAAGTGCACCGCTTCTCCACTGTTGATCAGGGCTCGCCCTCTTTGTCTCTGACTTGTGGTGGAGCCCAATGTAAGTGGGGACCTGGTGAAATCTAGGTGGTGCATTTGCTGTTAATTGCACTACTGTTAATCCATCGGGGTACCTCTTAAGTACTACATTGCCCTTGTTCCCATTTGTGCAGTAAGAGGGTAATTCACTGTTGATGTTTAAGAGATCAGGCGATTGGAAGCCGACCCCATTAAAGTGGAAAACCCATGAGCATCAGATGACAGCTGCTTGCTGTGTGAGTGCAGACACTGTGCGTGTTTGTAAACGTTTTATAAATAGCTCTACGGACACAGTTACATGCGTTTCTATTAATATGTACAGATCTGTGTGCAGGCGTGTTGTGTCTGCATGAGTCTACCTCGTCGCAGGCCGTGCAGCGAGGCTTCAGCCTCTCTGCGTGGTGCCGGCCACAGTAAATCTTCCCGTCCTGGTAGAAGTAGATGAGGTCCACCAGGAGCTCCTTGCACAAGCTGCACACAAAGCAGGCAGGGTGCCAACACACAGCGTGCCCCGCTCGGGATGCAAACACAGCGATGTCGCCACCATTTATCTGACCACCGCACTGGCAAGAAAGAACACAGACAGAGACTGCACGTTTTGATTTGCTCTTAATAAACCCCAACGCCCTCTCCTTCAATCATAAACACAAACAAAAAGTGCACCAAACATTTATAGTTTTAGAATAAATTGAAGTTTTTCAGGGGCCAATGACAACAATATTATATACCACTGTCAGCTCCAAGTGTCCCAAATGTTTGCTGGTATTTACTGACAGTAAATTGATGATTAAACCAGCAATTTAAATGTTGAACGTTTTGAGAAGTAAGATTTGAAAAACTCAAAATCCAAAACATACGGTAATAATATTTATAGTTTTATCCATTCATTTATTTAATGTGTGCTCATCTGAGGCTGTGTTGCTGAAGTACCAGTAGTGTGTCAAGGAGAGAAAATCAAATACCCGCTCCCCAGCTCCTCCTGGGGATCACAAAGGGGTTTCCAGACCAGAAGGGAGCAGCTGTATATACAGTAGTCCCTGCAGCAAGTTGTGAGTCTGAGTCTCTTCCTTGTGGGACATGCACACACACCTTCAAAAGGAGGCTTCTTCAGAAGCAGCAACAACTCATTTCATCATCTTGTATCAAGGTTCAGAATCAGAATAAGCTTTATTATCATTGCACCGAGATACAACGAGAACATGTCCGTACAGCCGTCTGAAAGATGGACGGAGTGCACGCAGCTGCTGTTATAAAGCATGGCCTTCTTATTCAGAATAATACTTTTAGATAGAAAAGGGGACAACGCCATGAGGAAAGGGTAGTGGCATTACAAAAAAGATCTCTTCACACCTTGTCCTTACAGGGCAAGATTTAAGACTCTGCCAGCTAAAGCACATTTATGAACATGTTACATATGCATTTACAAACAAAGTGGTCCATGAAGCCCTAGACAGTCCATTGTCCTGATAAGATGATGGTCAGCTGGCACAGGTCTAATACGACTCCACAGGAGGGAGGGAGGGAGGTTGCGATAGATCAAGCTTTTCCTTAGTTCACACATTTTTTGTTCTTTCATCCAGGATTAAAATGTCATGTCTGTAGGAGAAGATTGGGACATCAGACATCAGTGAAGCAATATCATCATTACTGCAGAAAATATCTGAACTGTCAGTCTATTTTTCTATATTCTGATACCCCCCACCCCCACACACACCTCCCCTTTGATGGCTGCTCCCTTCTTCAGGGGTCACCATAGCGAGGGAACTCGCACAAGGATTTTGCAAATGTTTTATGCTGCATGCCCTTCCTGACGCAACCACAGCCTACAGAGCTGCAACAGCCCTCTGTGTGGAGCAGAGAGCGGACATCTAGGGCGTCTGGGGGAGCAGGTGGTGGGGGTTAAGAGCCTTGCTCAAGGGCCCAGAATGGGACAAATGAGGGTGGAGACAGAAATGCTTTCCATTCTGATAATTCAATTTAATTAAATAGGAGGAAAAAGTTTCCCTGCAAGAGAGTATTCCTGGAAGTGTCTGAACTTTAGAATGATCAGAGAGTTTACCAACAAATAAAAAAATGCTCTTCTGCTCAGAGGCACCCCTCCATTATAAAATCAGAATCAAAGGTGAGCCTGATCCAGCTCATCAAATTGATGCATCACTATCATCTGTACATGAAAGGTGGACTAAAGTGAGCGTGCACTGTTGTGCCTGGAGCTTGTGCACACAAAGAGCGGAGGCTGAGGCGTGATTGGACCGGACCGGACAGATGCATTGTGGGGTAAAACTGAGAGTGAGGCCAGTGCAGAGGCTGCAAGATAAACAACAAAGTTCTTTGAAGACGGGCTTTTAGCCAAGTTGATTTAGGGAGGCAGGAGAGAGGAGACGGATGTAGAGGAATCAGGTTATCTCTGATGGCTAACACCAGCTGCTGTAAGGAGACCAAAAAAGGATGAAGAATTCAATCAATAAACACTTCCCTCACTTTCTGCTATCTCATGCACCATATAGGAGCTTCTGTGTGTTTCTAATAACTGCATGACAAATAAAGTAGAACTACACACACACACTGGTCGATGCTAAAGTGTGCAGGTTTGTTGGTACAGGAATGCTCCATTACTCTCAGCAGTCCCATAAGGATACTAAAAGACTGCATGTGGGCAATATATAAGATAGTTCACAGGACATCAGGTAGTTCTGTGGAATAACGGCTGTTTTAACGCCGACTCTGAGGTATTGCTACATTTTATACCAAACAAATGGTGTGATTGCTGCAGCCTGACAGCTGGCGTGGCACAAAGTGAGATGAAGACAAATCATGAAGAACCTCAGACTTGGAGGAGAGACAGAAAAGGTCACGACTGTTACAATTTCCAGCCAAACGTCGAGACTCTGCCCTTCACACGTCAACATGAAACGGCCGTCGTCCATCAGAAGAGCTGAAAGGGCAGCGGCACGTTCGGAGTATCAGTCACACGGTTCACACCTTTGAGCGTGTCACATTAATTTAATCCTGTCGAAACATTTAGACGAGAAAGAAAATGGTTTTGAGGTTTCCATGCGCTACCTGTTCACAGATCACTCCCGTCATCGTAACAGGGAAAGGGCGAACGTTGCCGCGGCCGAGGTTTTCCCGTTTCCTTTGGTTGCTGAAGAGCTTCAGTTCTCGCTTCTCCTCGTCATCCAGGCTGTTACAGTATCGTACCTACACACACACACATACACACACCTGTTATTATTACCATGCTGCATGAAGTGTGACGCAGATGACAAAAATACAAAACAAACTTGACATTGTTCATTTTTTTATTCGAACGTAATAAAATTATAGAATTGCACCTGATCTGATTAACATAATTTCAAAACATTTTAAAAAAACAACAACAAATAAACCAAAAAAATTTTTAAATCTGCATTTTTAAACATAATTTCTAAAAACGCACCAGAAAGGTTTAAAAGGAGAATTTGGATATAACGAGTTTTTAAAACAAGAAGTATTTTCATCTCATTTCAAAACTCAGTACTGATCACTTTAAAACAATTTATATAATTTTTTTATTATCATTATTATTATTATTTTGTGCTGCTGTAACATACTTAGTTACCTTCCCCTTAAAATCCCCAAGGTCTTTATTTAAACTTGATTTTCTGACAGGACAACTCTGATTTCAAAGCAGGATCATAGAAATATGTTTACTATAGGTAGGGGGCCATTTTTCTTTTAGGGGTTTTATTCTTTTATCGCATAAACCGTAAAGCATTCTGCATCCATCTTAATAAACTGTTTTAGGTCCTCTGTCATTCATTCACACTAACTCGTTCTTTTTGTATACTTATTTATCTTTACATATTTGCAGATAATTTCTTTCATATTCTGGCATAGGGACACTTTAAAATGTAGTGACAGGGAACATTTTCTGAGTCCAAATGGCAGAAAAATATATTTGATAAATTCTGAACATAAAATGTCTGTGCCTCTCACCATCCTCTGTATTTTTGCCAGAAGTCCACTCGTCTCACTGCTCCACTCCTCAAACAAGACGGTGTCTTATATTTTACACAAGACAATGATGAACATGACTGATTGTGAGTGTTGCTCACATGTTTGACCCAGGAGCACTAATTACACAGAGCAACTAATCATCTGCATACAATGTTTAAGTCAATAGGCCTGTTTGAGCAAACTAAATTAGTTTTTGGCGTATAAACTTTGGCAAACACCCAGTCTGCTTTATAAGAGTCTTGTTGGTAAAGAGGTATTCTCTGAAGCCACTCCAAGCCAAACTGAAGCATCCGTTCTACCTCCAAAATAAAAATCAGCTAATGTTTTAGATTTGTGAACCAACACAAACTCCTCATTGTCATTGCAGTCACAGACTTATCACTCACCTCCACAACAGCTCCATGATGGTAAAACCCATTAAAAAGATAAGCCAACTAAGGCTGAGCGATAAAAAGGTAGCACCCTTCTAAAAGAATGCACCTTGTTCTTGTGGAAATATTAGTGTCAAGATAAATTCTGAGTAATGATCTATGGAAGTAACAAATGTTATTAGGTAGCTACAAACATCGCTCCATCTTATGCCCATTAAGAAGACATACTCCATTCCTCCTGTCTGTCTTCGTTTTGCTCCCCTCTTATCTCTGTAATGCCCTGAAGAAAGGGTGGGAGGGAGGATAGATGGATGGAGGTGGGGGAGGGTGTTGGTCTGGACTCTCACCTCGTTGTCGTGGGGCGGGAGCTGATGGAGCAGCTGTTTGATGCGGTACTTCTCTCCTGGGCTGTTCACGTAGGGCACCTTGTCCTCGGGCAGGGAGTTGTAGTACAGATGAACCTGAGGAGGGCGAGACGCTGAGCATGACGGAGAACCATCACACACGTGCAGTGTGCGCACAAACTAACAAACACAGTTACACTCATGAATATCTAACCAGGACAATCACTGTGAAATATCACATCATGTTGCTGCTGATCTGTTTCATGTTGCTGTGTTCATTCGTACTCATCTGCTCACACAGACTCATGTTCATGCTGCTGTTCAGCGTATTGTTTTTGTACTACTAGTGCTTAGTGTATTTTTACCGTATTTTCCGGTGTATAGGTCGCACCTTTTTATGGGTTTTTCAAGGCCTGCGACCTATACACCGGTGAGACCTATTTATGGATTTTTTTTCATATTTTTAGACCAATTTTTGGCTGAGTTATGGCCCTTTTTCCCTGTTGCATAAAATGGCGCAGTACCAGTTTCGGCCACCAGGGGGCAGTGCACGTGCAGTACCAGTTTCGGCCACCAGGGGGCAGTGCAAGTGCTGTAACCGCTAGGGGCATGAGTACCAGTACACCAACCCAAGAAGAAGAACGTTTCCAGCTCCTGTGCAAGTAGCGAGGACCTTCTCCTCCTGTGCCCGAAAAAACGCTCCTCTGCTCGGACTGATTCTGTCTGCCTCTGGGCTGGAGGTAGCTTCTGTTAGCTCTGTTTGTTTGCTGTTTGTTAGCAAGATAAGTCAAGAACCACTCAGCGGATTTTTCTGAAACTTACAGAATGGAATCACAGTGGGGACGTTTACAAGTGAGTACCTTTATTAGATGTTTGAGATAAAAAAAAAAAAAAACGATCTTTTTGTAGCATGTAGCTTCGAGTGTTAGCTTCTGTATTTGTTATAAATAACATTGAATCCACTCGGTGTATATTTATTTCTGCTTACAGAGTAATTATACCACTCCAATGTACTTAACTATGTCCTGGATGAATCATTTGAGATGAGATTCGATTTTTATTCGTGTCAGAGGCGGGCATGGTCTCGTGTTAGGCTTTGTTTTATATCTGTTTACTTCTGTTAACGTCGTAAATGGCTTCAAAACCACTCGGTGTATATTTATTCTGCATACAGAATGCAATTATAGGAGCTTTAATGTACGTTACTATGGTCTCGAGAAAACATTTGACATAAAATTCGATTTTTTATTCATTTTCTGAGAGACGGACTCCTCTCGTTTTTAGCTTTTTTAGCTTGTGGTTTTACTTCGGTTTGCTTAAATAGCTTCAAAACTACTCGGTGTATATTTATTTCTGCTTACAGAGTAATTATACCACTCCAATGTACTTAACTATGTCCTGGATGAATCATTTGAGATGAGATTCGATTTTTATTCGTGTCAGAGGCGGGCATGGTCTCGTGTTAGGCTTTGTTTTATATCTGTTTACTTCTGTTAACGTCGTAAATGGCTTCAAAACCACTCGGTGTATATTTATTCTGCATACAGAATGCAATTATAGGAGCTTTAATGTACGTTACTATGGCCTCGAGAAAACATTTGACATAAAATTCAATTTTTTATTCATTTTCTGAGAGACGGACTCCTCTCGTTTTTAGCTTTGTTAGCTTCTGGCAGACATTAGCAGCAGAGCTAAACACTCGGTCCATATTGCCGGGTTGACTCAGCGGTCACGCGGTGCGTCAGCGGTGGATGACGCGTTACGTCGGCGGTGACGTAGGTGCGACCTATACACCCGTGCGACCTATTTATGGATTTTTCCAATTTATTGATAAATATTGGACACTGCGACCTATACAACGGTGCGACCAATACAACGGAAAATACGGTAGTTTAACGTTTTTCTTAGTACACTGTACATATCTTAGACCTTATTACGGTTTTTCTTTTACATTTTAATTAATCCATTCTTTCATTCAACCTTTATTTAGACAGGTTAATCCCATTGAGCCTCTGGGACTCATTTACAAGAGAGACCTGAATTTTAACAAACAGTGATGACAACAGTGGACAACAACGACAAAAACAATATACAGGTAGTCCTCGACTTACGATGTTTCGGGGTCACCACATGCATTATATATATATACACAGGTAACCCCCGACCTACGACCCCATCGACCTGCGAACCACGGGACCTACGAACATATCATATTTAATAAAAATATGAATTAAAAAAAAAAAAAAAATTTTTTTTTTTTTTTTTTTGTTTAAATGTTCTTAATTTCATGTGTACATCACTTTGTTGCAGCTCTGGTTGTTTTAAAGGCTTTATAAATAATAATTATGATAAAAAAGATCATTTCTGATCATTTTTGAGCAATTTTTGGCAACAGGAAGTAGGTCTTCAGTTTACACGGTCACAAATTAATGTAGAACACCGGACGCTATTTTAGGTTCAGTCACTGGGGTCTCCGGTCACAAATTAATGTAGAACACCGGACGCCATCTTAGGTTAGCTGCCGAGAGCCGGACGAAGACTGGTGACCAGGATGGCTTCATATGGATTAATTACTAGCTGGAAACGTCTCTGTGAACTTTGTGGATGTCTCAAGCAGCAGCGGATTTATCGCCGATCGTGCCAGGCCGCCGTGCGAACACCTCCGGCCGGCCTGGCTACACCTCCGGCCTGGCTAGCTCCAGAGCTAACACTGGAGCTAACACGGGAGCCGGCCTTTTGAACACTGGTGACCAGGATCGCATCATATGGATTAATTACTAGCTGGAATAGCTCTGTGGACGTCTCAGGCTGGAGCAGCGGCTGGAGCAGCAGCTGCAGATTGATCGCGCCGCCGCTCCAACACTAGCTCATGGCTTGGCTAGCAGAAGCTAGCCAGCTAGCTAACACAGGTCTGGAGCAGCTGCGGTGGCTTGCCGGCCCCCGCGCTGCTTGGCCCGAAAACAATCAACGCATGGCAACCTATGTCGGCTTTGACCATCTCAAAGTAAGAAAATATATTTTTATTTATTCTGTAAATGTGAATAGCAATGTTTAACATTACAGTACACTACTTTACATGCTTAAATGTGTGCGCGCGCTCCGTTAGCATGATAAATAAAGGTTGAATGAATGAATGAATGAATAATTTTTTTTTTTTAATATAATTTTCACCCCCTACCTACGAACGGATCGAGCTGCGAACGGTTCTTAGGTCCCAAACTCGTACGTAGGTCGGGGGTTCCCTGTATATATATATATATATATATATATATATATATATATATATATATATATATATATATATATATATATATATATATATATATATATATATATATATATATATATATATATATATATATATATACATATANCTGTTCCCCACTCACTTACTTTATCTATCCCTTCCTGAAGTTTTAAAATAAGATGTTCCACATTTCTCCCCCTTTTCCATAATGCTCCATCATCAGCAAAAAGCGATTTACCATAACTGAAAGATATGTCTTTGAAAATGTCATTAATCATAACTGAAAATAGTGTAGGGCTTATCACACTTCCTTGAGGGGTTCCATTTTCTATTTTATATTGCTGTGATAAATATGATCCTATTTTAACTTGAATAGTTCTATCACATAAAAAATCCTTTAACCAATTAAACATGTTTCCACCTATTCCTGCCTGATGTAATTTAATCATTAACCCTTCTCTCCATAACATATCGTATGCTTTTTCTACATCAAAAAACACAGAAACAACAGTTTCCTTATTTATCTGGGCTTTTCGAACATCGTCCTCTAAACATAAAATAGGATCCATTGCTCCTCTTCCTCTACGAAACCCACTCTGATGGTGTGTAATGATGTTTCTTGACTCTAAATAATGCATCAATCTCTCGTTCACCATCCTTTCCATCAATTTACACATATTGGAGGTTAACGCAATAGGTCTGTAATTTACCGGATTACTGTGATCTTTCCCAGGTTTCTTAATTGGGATAATAATTGCTTCTTTCCATCTATATGGTAAATGCCCTTCTCTCCATATCTTATTAAATAACATTAAAAGTTTATGTAATCCTTCATCATTTAGATTTTTTAACATATTATAACATATCTCATCTTTCCCTGGAGCACTGTTCCTAGTTTTTCCCAAAGCTCTTTTCAGTTCTCCAATAGAGAAGGGACAGTTCATCAGATCTTGATTAATATTCTCTTTTCTTCTTAAAGCTTCTACATTTCTTCTTTTAGTTATCTCCCTTTTCTGTTTGTCATCATCTGATAAATTTTTCCCACTATGTATTTCAACAAAAGTATTCGCTAAAATATCAGCCTTGTCTCTATCAGTTATTGCTATTTGATTATTTTTATTAAGTACTGGATAACTCCAGTCTCTTCTGTCTCCCCCCATTTTTTTGATCATACCCCAAACTTCCCCTATTTGTGTCCTACTACCAATTGTATCACAGAAGTCTCTCCAATGAGTTCTCTTTGCTCTTCTTATTGTACGTCTTACTTTTGCCTGTGCTTTTTTATATTCAATTAGATGTTCAAAATTATGGGACCGTTTGACCAGTTTAAATGCTTTATTTCTTTCTCTTACTGCTGTTTTACAATCAGTATTCCACCACGGAACTAATTTTTTTCTATTTTTACCTGAAGTCTTTGGAATAGATTCCTCAGCAGCTTTTAAAATGCTATGACTCATCTCTTTACTCATTTTTTCAATACTCCAACCATTTTGAACACATAAAAGGTTCCTTTCACATAAATACTTATATTTTTCCCAATTTGCTTTCTCAAATATCCACTTACCTCCCACTAATTCAGGAATCTGGATCTGGCCCATCCTTATGTTACTGACTATAACATAATGATCACTACCAAATGATTTATTTCTTACTTGCCATTCACATAATGGAGCCAAGCAGCTAGATACAAATGTTAAATCTAATACCGATTCTTTACCAGAATTAATATCGATTCTTGTCTTCGCTCCATTATTCAAACATACAAGATTTTTATCATCCAAAAATTCTTCTAATATATTACCATTATAATCTATTTTTTCACTCCCCCATAGTGAATGATGGGCATTAAAGTCTCCACACCAAATAATATTTCCTTTCATACCTATCTCCTCAAGTTCACTTAATTCAATCTTTTTGCACGGGTTGTAATAATTTATAATCATTATTTCTTTTCCTTCTATCCATATTTGAATTGCTACATATTCTAAGTCTCCTTTCCTTTCATTTATTTTATACGGAATACCTTCTTTAATCAGAGAAAGACACCCACCTCCATTCCCTTTTTTCCTATCGAATCTAACTGCAGTATATCCATGAACTCTAAAATCTAAAGAAGCCTTCAACCATGTTTCCTGTATACAGATTATGTCAGGTTTTTCCGTCTCTTCATAAATAAACTGTTTAAAATCTTGACCATTTGACAAAAGACTCCTTGCGTTCCACTGTAGGATTAGGATTGTGATAAGAATTAACCACATGATCCTTCTTGACTTGTTTGGCTACATAGCTCTTCCCTTACTTCTTCCCATCTGATGTTCTTCATATCTAGACTATGACATGCTGCCTTCACAATGATTTGAATTCTTTCTGTTTTGGACTTCACGTCTGATGTTGCATTTATTACTCCTGCAATAAATGTCACCATCTTCTTCTTCTCTTCATCTATTTTTCTTTCAACCATTTCCATAACCTTTTGGATTACTTGTTTCTCTTCTATTTTTCTCTCTTCTATTTTTGGTTTTCCGTGTGGTTTCTCTTTTTCAACCATTTTACATGCTTCTGCATATGTTACTTTCTGCGTGACCTTTGTTTTCTGCACAACTGTTTGCTGCTTCATCACTTCACACCCCCAGAAAGCAACACTATGCTCTCCTCCACAGCTGCAGCATTTTGGTTTGACTCCAGCTCCACATTTTCCATATTCATGATCCCCAGAACATCGGGCACATCTCCTTTTTCCTTTACACACTTTAGCAATATGTCCAAATCCCTGACAGTTGAAACATCTCACTGGTTTAGGTATAAATTCCCTAACACTAAATCTTATCAAGCCAAAGAAAACTTCCTTTGGCACATCTTTTGTTTCAAATTCCACCAGCACAGTTTCAGTTTCAACTTTCTCTGGACCTCTAGTCATTCTTCTTGCTCCTTTTACTTCTTCATTTCTTTGCTTTAGATTCCCGACCAGGTCTTTCATGTTTACATTTAAAGGTACTCCTACAATGACTCCTCTACTTCCATTATCTCTTTTTTCACCTACTCTTACAACTGTTTTGACTTTAATTTTGCACACCCATCCAATTTTCTTCGCTTTTTCCATCTGAGCTTCTGTATTGCACCCGATCAGAAGATTTCCGTCTCTCAGTATTTTAGCATATTTGATTTCTCCAACTTGTGCTTTAAGTGTGTTTGTTAGCTTAAGTGGGTCAATTTTCTTTACTCCCCCTTCTTCCTCAAATCTTATTATGACATTCATAGATGGATTTTTTGACGCATCATCACTATCAGTTTCTTCTGTAGTTTCCTCATTTCTTTTTTTCCTTTTTTTTTCATTAGCTCTCTGTTTCTTTCCACCCTTCCCCACATTTTCCCACTTTTTCCCTCCCTGTTCGTCTATCTCTTCCTCTTCCTCTTCGCCATCATCCATGCTGTTCCGACTGCGTCTTTCTAATTCTACCGACATCACAGCAGCCAAACAATAGTTCAGTTCAACAGCTGTTTACAGCTTCTCTCTTCCGCATAACTTGTAACTGTTTGACAGTTCCGAGTTAACAGTCAATTTCAAGATTTAGCAGTCTTCCGCCTTTGAAAATTGATTCCTCCAAATCTCTCGATTTTGAGTTTTCAAACCTGCCGCCGTCCAAGCTCCCACTCCCACTCCCATTCACAAACTAATGGCATACAAGAGACAGGTCTCTTCCACAGACGTCCTTCTGACTCATGGTGCAAGGAACACTAGTCTAAAATACTGCTAAAGATTAGATTATGGGAAATGATCACAGTCTACTCCCCAGTTTTTATTTTTATTTTTGATTGTGGCACTATATGAGTTGTAATTCTTGTTGAATTTGATCAACAGATACAGATTTAATCTATAATTGAACACTAATATACCGCAAAGCATTCTGGGTAAGGCCGTTTTTAAGTTTCGTTTTTGAATAGTGGCACTATGAGTTGTAATTCTTGTTGGTTTTGATCAACAGATACAGATTTAAACTATGCATTGAATTTATAAATGTAAATTCAATGTACAGTATTGTTTAAATCTGTATCTGTTGATCAAAACCAACAAGAATTACAACTCATAGTGCCACTATTCAAAAACGAAACTAAAAAACGGCATTACCCAGAATGCTTTGCGGTATATTAGTGTTCAATTATAGATTAAATCTGTATCTGTTGATCAAATTCAACAAGAATTATAACTCATATAGTGCCACAATCAAAAATAAAACTAAAATCTGGGGAGTAGACTGTGATCATTTCCCATAATCTAATCTTTAGCAGTATTTTAGACTAGTGTTCCTTGCACCATGAGTCAGAAGGACGTCTGTGGAAGAGACCTGTCTCTTGTATGCCATTAATTTGTGAGTTACTGTAGTGAGGCTCAGAGTGTCTTCTTTGGGTTTATCTCACACAATGTTAAGACAGAAGTCACAGAGTGTGGTGCAAAGCACTTCCTCTCTGACATCTGGAAATGTATCGGAAATATCGGCAGGTTGGAACCGATACCAGATACTGAAACTATGCTGGTATCAGATACCGATATTGATACTGGATCGGATCGGCCCCATCCCTACAGAAAAGTACAGAATCACCATGTGCTGTTGTTTAACCACATGTAATGCTCAAATGGTTTTCCTTCCCCCTGGTTAAAAACATCTTGAAACGCTGTGCTAACTATATGATCTGGATCTAGCTCTTTCAATGGCCTTATTTTGGAGAAACAATAACTTCAGTTTTTAAGTGCAGTTAGATTTAAAATGTGTTTCTTCAAACAGATTCATGCTTTTGTTATCTGGATATATATTCATCATTTTGTGACCAGCCTGTGTCTTCATGAACTAATCTCTCCTGCAGGCATCGATCAAGGCCAGATGACGTATGATGGACAACACTGGCACGCCACAGAGGGCTGCTTCTGCTGCGCTCGTTGCAAACGCTCTCTGCTGGGACGGCCTTTTCTGCCCAAACACGGTCAGATTTTCTGCTCCCGCTCCTGCAGCCTGGGAGAAGAGCCCAACGGCTCAGACTCTACTGACTCTGCCTTCCAAAGCGCTCGCTCCACCAGAGAGTCCAGACACAGCACCAAAACCACAAAAGGTGGAGAGGGAGCCGGTGGGGGGCAGCCGGAGCGGTATTCAGGAGAAGTGGACCCGCTGTCTTTACAAATGGACCTTCTTAGTCTCTCCAGCCAAACGGCCAGTTTGACCCGTGAGCCGCCCTCTTGGCAGAACCAGGAGCACACGGGTGATGGTTACTTTTACAAATCCCAGTGTGACCTGACAGCCAGTCCCACTCCCCTCCAGCTGCTGAGCCAGTGCAATGTCAGGAGCGCCCCCTATAACGCCCCCTGCTCTGCACAGAATAATCAACAGCAGGAGCACAGGATCAAGGAGAACAGCGGTTTGAAGCGCCCCCACATCTCGGCTATGAAGGGCCACTCTCTGAATGAGACGTGGCTCCAGCCGGCAGCTCCAGGGGAGTACTACCCCCCCAAACTGAGGACCCAAAAGAGCTTCACCGAGGTGTCCCATTGCTCCCAGCACCACAATGGCTTCTCGTCAGACAAGCGCTCCGTTAGTTTCCACGGCTTTCAGAGGGACGGAGATGGAGGGGCTCCAACAGCAGCCCAAGTGGCAAGAAGCAGGAACCCCATTAATACACTTAACTTCACCGAACAGCTGACCCCGCTGGAGCAGACCCCGAGAGGCTCCATGGAGTCCTTGGCCTTGTCTAACGCCACAGGTGGGTCTGCTCCTCGTCACGGTTAGACATTTGATTGAGCTTCTTTTTAGCTTGTTGTCTAATTACCGTATTTTTCGGACTATAGGTCGCACCCGAGCATAGGTCGCATTGTCCAATTATTGCCAAAGAATTGGAAAAATCCATATATAGGTCGCACCTGAATATAGGTCGCACCTACGTCAAAATGTGGACCGTGTTTAGCTCTGCTGCAAATGTCTCTTCCACAGGAGCGCACAGCAAGGCTTTTAAGAAGATTAACACTTAAAAACAATTAATTGTTTGATAAAAAATTATAGCAAATATGTGTCTGAGCTGAACTTTTCTTTAATAAATGAATAATTTTAGCAGGATAAACACCTAAAAAATATATTTGTTAGCTGACATTATTGTAAGAGTGTGTCTCAGTTTAATTTTTGTTAATAAATGATTACAAATCAGCTTATTTTATAAAAAGCCATATATAGGTCGCACCTGAGTATAGGTCGCAGGCCATGAAAAAATTATAAAAAGCTGCGACCTATACTCCGTAAAATACGGTAACAATTTCATGTTTTCTGAGACTTAAACCTCTTTTTTTTTTCTTCAGGTAACTCAGCAGACGGAGGCAAACCTCGGGAGCACCTCTCTCGTTTCTCTATGCCGGACTTGAGCAAAGACTCCGGAGTGTCAGAGAAAAGTAACATGGACACCCTCAGCTCCTCTGCGCAGTTTTGTAGCTCTGAGTCTATTCACAGTTTGAGTGCAGGTCAGTCCTACATGGAGATCAACATCCCCAGGTCCTCTCACTACCATGTGCAGTTTTGTGACCCCCCTGCTGTGGGGGTTGGTGGGACTCATTTACCACCTGGCTTCACCTACCAGGAGGAGGACAGGATTAGTCTGGTGAGCAGCGCTAATGCTGCCCGCCTGCCACCCATTAGCGAGCGCAGAGTGAGCGGCGTCGACGGCAGGGGAGCAAACATCCGAGCAGAGGCTCAAGAGGAAACTCCCCAGAGGCGTCGACATCATCATCGCCAGAGAAGATCCCGTCGCTCTCGGTCGGAAAACGCTCTGAACTTGGTGGCCGAGCGAACGGTTCGACCTCAGGAGAGACCGCAGCTGCGTGTGCGAGAGGACTACGACCGTTTTCCTCCACCGAGGGGCGCCAGGGAACAGTTTGGACTTGGAGGAGGGGGGAGATCCCAGCCCCAGCTCTTCAGGCAGTGCCCCAGGACCACTTCAGACCTGTGTCTGCAGAACCCTGGGCCTGCCAGACGCGCCGGCTTGAGCCAGTACTCCTGGGATGAGTATTACGACGATGACTGGTGCTCCACTTGCTCTTCCTCGTCTGAATCGGAGGATGAAGGCTACTTCCTGGGTGAGCCCATCCCCAGGCCCGTCCAGCTGCGCTACCTCAGCAACCAGGAGCTGGTCCATAAGTTCAACAGCACGGGGAACGGGGGACCCAGCCGCAGTGGACAGTTGCACACCCGCAAACGCAGAAAAAGCAAGAACTGCATCATCTCTTAACATCTGCACATTTTCAACAAGATGGTTTACGCTAACGCCCTCCATTAAGAACAAAAAAGTCATTTCAGTGTTCAGTGTTGTTGAAAGGTAAGCTCTGACTCGGCAAGAAGAGTTAAAATGTTTTAGTGTTTCATATCACTCGAGTATTAAACGAACATTTACAGCTGATGTGCAATCCCTTTGAGTCTTCAAGTTCTAAATGTGTACCACATCTGTTTGATCCAGTTTGGCATTTTTATTTAGTGTGATCTATAGATTGGAGATTGGATACTACCGGTAATTAAGTTCTTAATATGTACATAGATAACTTAATTAATAATCTTGCCTAAATTAAGGAAGTCCGTGTAAATAAGGTTGTAAATGAGGCCTCACATATTTTTATATTTTGTATGGCTAGAGTAAGTTGCATATAAAAATGTCTATAATGTAGAATTAGAACTTAACAAAAACAATGTATGCATGTGATATTTTTTTGGCTGACCTGACCCTACATTTGGAATAAAGAAGTGTTTCAGTGAGTTCTTGGCCTCGGCAGCTGGTGTTTTGCTCCAGATAATGACACACGGGTGATGAAGTGCTGAACGCTTCCTTCTCCATCAGTTTTTAACGTTCAAAATGAATGACAACGTGTCGCAGAGGTTGATTAGAATCATCCTCGTCTGGATTGTTGGATGGTAATGGGTGAGGTATTCAAACACAGAGGCTCATTGTCCTTGAACAAATACCACTGAAGTCCAGCTTTATTGGATCAGCCTCCACAAGTTGGGAACTGCTTACCAAAAGTCTGAGGATGCAGTTATTGAAAGCAGCTGATGGTTGGGTATTGTTTTACTGTGAGGTAGCCAAGTCATTATTTTCCCATTAAAGGGAGTCATAGAAGTTTAGCGACACGTTTTATATTGGTCTGGTATGGATTTTAGCCCAGTTAATAACATTTCCGTCAGTCTGAGTTGTATTTTTATTTCATTTATTGTTTTGTTTTTTTCTGTAACAAAGACAATGTGTCCCACTGAAATAAGATTCGACACCGCACTGGCTCAGAAAAGGCTTGCATCGTCATGTTAGTCCAGAAGAAATGAGGTGAAAGTGCATGATTTTTCTATCAGATGAATACCCAGCTAGCTGTGACCAAAAGTTAGACTGAGGAGAGAATCACGTTTAGTTGTCTCAGCTGTCACCCTCTAGTTTTACAGGCCTAAAATCCAAACGGGGAGAATCGTATGAATGAACTCAGTCTGGGAAAACGCTGACCTTAACAAGAGAGTTTGGATTTGTTTTCCAAGCAGTTTTCTGTAAAGAGGTCATGAGTAGTCCGTATCGTACCTGCAACGGACAAGACATTTCCTATGGTCACTGCGTGACGGCAGAAAGTCTGTTGTACAAGTTTTAGAAAGCCAGTTTTTAGTAAAGTTGTCACAATGGCACCAACCTGAGTCTGATATAGTTTTATGAGCTAAAATGGCCTTTAGATATGCCATCAGAATGTAATCACTTACCTGTTCTACAAGACTGTCCTACAGCTGTCACCATTCATTCAGCCTTTATTCATACAGGTTAGTCTCATTGAGCCTCCAGGACTCATTTACAAGAGAGACTGTTTTATACAAAGAACACAGATGAGGTAGACAAGAATAGTCTATCATATAAAATGAAAAGTAAATTAAAAAGTTAACGATTATAAAGCGATGTAAAATACTAAAAATAGGAACATGTCTGTTGGTTTTTTGCCATGAACTTAGCAGTTGTTCAAAATCTCTCCGACAAAGTTGACAACTTCAGATCTTTTTGTAAGATGTTCCAGGTCACAGGAGCGGAGTAGGAGAAGACCCCTTTGCCAAGTTCGATCTGTACTCAGGGGCAGTGGTGGAGAAAGTACTCAAACACTGTACTTAAGTAAAAGTACAAATAAACAGACAAAAATGTACTCTAGTAAAAGTAGAAGTACCATATTAATGTTTTTACTTAAGTAAAAGTAAATAAGCACTTGCTTTTAAAAATAAAGTATTAAAGTAAAAGTACATGCAGAATGTAATAACTAATGCAATGGTCTACTATATCAAGTGTGCCTGCCGTATGTGTATTTTCTGTAATACATTAATAGTGCCGAGTCATTTTAATGAACAATGCTGCAGATAATACATGTTTTTATTGTGTTTACTCTGTGACACAGTTCACACTTGGACTTGGGATTCTGTGCATCAGAATTTCAGGGATGACATGCAGAGTTAAATGGCATTACCGGTAATTAAAATAAGAAAGAGGAATGATTATATCTGTGAAAGTTTTTATTTAACACAAAACAAAACCAATGTGTCATTTTAACTGCAGTGAACACATTTAAGGAAAAGTTGTCTGACAGAAAAAAGGAGCATTAGACCTAACAAAGGATCAGGCTCTGAACATTTCAACTCTAGTTTGTCTTCAACTCTAGTTAAAATACTGTCTAGTCAACTTGTCATGGGTCAATAGTGAACAATATTTTAACTTCCTGACACCATTTTCAAAACTTGGGCCCGAGTGTCGAGACATCTCTTGTCTCCAAACATCATGAACTGACACATTTTAATGTTGCAGCAAGAATTTTAAGTTCAGAAGAATTTGGTTTTCAAAGATTTTTCAGTCCAGTCTGGCTCTTTTAGGAGAGAGAATCTGTTCTGCTCTACTGAACAGTCTTTTCAATAATATTTCAATAAGGTCATGGGTGTTGTGTATCTTCTTGCTGACTCTCTGCGGTGGAATCCATTTTGGGTGTGTTATTGCTAACTTAGTGGTGCTGTGTGTGCTCCCAGCTCAGTGACGTATAAACTAGAATATACATCATTGGTCCAGCTCTTCTTGAAGGCAGGTCTAATGTTACCTGTCCACTTTGCAGTGATTCAATGGACCAACTCCCCTCTCACCATGAGTTACTTTCAAACTAATGACAAATCAAAAAGCTGCAACGTGAATGTAACTTGTAACTCAACACATAGAAATGTAGTGAGTAGAAAGTACAGATACTTCATGTAAAATGTAGTGCAGTAAACGTAAAAGTACCCACATTTAATTTTAAGTAAAGTACAGATACATGAAAAATTTACTTGGTACTGTACAGTAACAAAGTATTTGTACTTTGTTACATCCCACCGGTTAGGGGAGGTAAGAGGATCCAAATACTTCTTGACTTGAGAGTTTATCAATTAAAATCACATTTATCAAAACCTTATTTGCTTTGACAGCATGAACAACTATGAGATTTTTGAGATTAGATTTGTTTTAGATGGATGAAACAGGCCCCAGCCTGTTTGACTCCTTTCATGGGAATGTCTTTCCATTTTTTAAACCAAACGCCGTTTGCTGCTGGGAAGATACTGGAAATTCATAACATCTGCATAAAAACCCACTTCATGAAAGCTACATTTTTTAAGCTGCTTGCACCTAACCTCTGTAGCTCGGCTCTGAAACGTTACAGTTTGTACAAAATTCAAATTAAATTACAAAAAAAAAAATTCAAATTTTGTGAGGGGTTAAACATATCCATGGCAAATATGATTTTGTTGTGTGGGTTAAACAAGAGATTATGTAGATGTGTATTTCCTACATTCATGTTCCAAACTCTCCGTGTGCTGTTCAACGGGTCATCGGGGTGTTTGAGGTCATGCCAGCTGCCTCGGGGATCGCCTGCTGTCCGTCACAGACGACCCAGACGAGGGTTAGCCATTGACACTTACTGTGCAGCAGGTTGTGTTGCTAAGTGTTGAGCAGTGTCGTACTGTAAATTGGATTGCCTCTGACGTCCATGTGGTGAGGGGATTACTGCTGCTCGCTTCCGTAATCCACACACACACTACTATATTTGGAGCAAGGTGTGTGAATACCAATCTGTTGATTAGAGGCAGTAAAGCTCTCATAATTGGCACATTAGTGTGTTTACGGTACTTTGTCTCTTCTTACAGCCTGTGTGTGTTCCAGTTTCCTTAGAGCGCCTAACCCATGAATGAGGAGGAAAAATGTTGAATTCAGTCGATCTTTACACAAATAAAGCAGCTCTTTTAACATGTGAGCTACATTATGTTAGACTTCTGAATGTTTCCTCTGTTGAGAATCTGCTCTTACCCCTACAGGAGGAGATCGTCGGTCGCTTCCACTGAAAGCTCAAACATGTGTCTCTTAATTATCGTGGCCAAAGTTGCCCTTAAGACATAAACTTCCCTTACATTATCATCAACCCATAATAGTTTGTTCCATTATTAGTCTCTTGCCCAAGTGCGTTTATGGCTCTCCATGTGTTTAATTAAAAGCAAATGGAAGCAGCACAGCGAGGGAGGGGGGCGCAGATTGCTGCCATATGCTCCTCAGACCCTGCCATGCACAGGGAACAGGATGGTGGACCGATGATCGAAGTTTTGTTGAGGCTTTTAGTTGTTACAGATCATTTAGAACCACAAGTACCATACTGTATATTTGTAGCACAAAGTCAGTTAGACAATAAAAATGAAGATAATTTGTCCAGATGTTTTTATCAATCTGTGCTTGAACAATACCGTTGGCACCGTATGTATAAAATTTGATCTGTGTATGGTATCACACAGTGGTCTGTTGGCTGTGTAAATATTAAAACACAGTTGAAGAAATTAACCTAAAATGATGGGTTGATATTTTCTCTATTTACAACTTTATGCTATAAAACTGTTTCCCCACAGAAACACAGTCCTCTTGTTTGCCATTTCCTCTTGTAGCACATTAGATTAAGCTGTAGGGGCAGCTTAATTTCTAAACTGACAACGATTATATTAATGACTACAATTCTAACAAACATTTAAGATGATAGAAAAAAGTTAAGGAGTCCAAAGTTCATGCTCAATAATAATAATAATGTCACACAATGCCATCACTGTATGTTTCCATACAATGACGAAATTAGTCTCTGCATTTAACCCATCCACCACCAGGTGGTGCAGTGGGCAGCTATTGAAAGTGCCCGGGGGTCAATTTGGGGATGAGGTGTGCTGCCCAGAGACACCAGTGACTGGGGATTGAACCTGGGTCTTTTGGGTCCCAAGCCGGCTGCCCTGCCTGTACACCATCTTGGCCCCCTGGTATAAATCCAACAATGTTCAGTCCGGTCGTCTGGACGGTTTCTTTTTAAAGCTGAGACGGTTCATCCTTCATCCAAAGAACTTATTCAATGTGAGGAGCCCCCAAACAAACTGATTCTCACAAACAGCATACAGGTAGTCCTCAACTTACGACGTAGATCCGTTCCTATGCGGCGTTGTAAACCAATTTTATAACGCAAGTCGAAATATACGTACATACTGCACCATATACATGTACAGCATTGTATTACCAAGCACTTAGCCTATCCTAACACAGTACCCTACATAATTATCAAAAAACACATGTTTAGGAGCCATAATGAAAGGAAAAAAGAGTTAATGGCCTACTGGAATGCTGGTGACGCTGTATTCCGGTGACATTCTCTACATGAATGCTCCTACAAGCACCCTGCGGATGTTGTCTATCATGGTGCACTAAGATTCATAACTGGCTGTGATTATCGTACCCACCACTGCACCCTGTATTCACTGGTTAACTGGACATCATTAACCTCACGCAGACTCTTCCACTGGTACATTTTCATCTTTAAATCACTTCTTGGTCTGCTGCCCTCATACATCTCCTCCTACATGTCTTTGCGTGAGTGCAGCTACAGTGTGCGCTCTCAGGACATGATTACCTGCAGTGTTCCGTCAGTGAGGACTGAACTTGGAAAAAGGGCCTTCTCCTACTCTGCTCCTGCTTCATGGAATATCTTACAAAAAGATCTGAAGCTCTCGGCCCTGACCTCTCTAAATGATTTTCAGAATCTGTTGGAATCCTGGCAAAAACCAATGCTGATTTGTTCCTGTTTTTGATTTTGTACATCTACCTTATAATGTTTGCTAGTTTTTGCTACTTTTTCTTTTGTCTATTGTTTAATGTACTTGTACCATTGCTGTTCATCATTCTTTAGTTTGTAGCAGGTCGCTTTCGTAAATGAGCCCTTGAGGCTCAATAAGATTTACCTGACTAAATAAAGGTTGAATGAATGAAACAGATCAGCAGCAACATGAAACAGTCCAGATGAACAGACTGAACATTAATGAAGTTGAGGAGTCGTGTTTTCACAGATTACTGTAATTAAGTCCTGACATTAACTTGTGTGTGTGTTGGGAACACATAAAGTGAAAAGATATGGAAAAAAGATTTAAAATACAAAAATGCTAAATTTAGTCACATTTATATACCGGTAAGGAAAATACATCTTGTTTTATTTATCTTCATTTTTCGTTTCCTTGTAGCTTATACATCTTGTCAGAGAATTTAAAAGAAATATCTTTACTGTAACGTTAGAGAATAGCCTCTTTTATAATATTTTTTGTTGTTTCTTATTCCAGCCCTGTGTGTTGCTTTGCTTCTAAAATCCGTTACAAAATGCAGTCATTTAAATTTCAGCAACTCATACGCCGTTCAGTGATTCTCAAGTTTTACTCGAGAAGGTCCAGAGCGGCTCTGAACCATGAAGTCATGAGACTTGTGAAGGACTGCAGGCGTTTCTGCCACCATTGCTCCTGTAGGTTGTGCAGTCGGGTCTTCGTAGGTCAGACTTGCCTCTCCAGCTTGTCCCTCAGATGGTTTGTTGGACCATCTGGAGCATTTCAAGGTCAAGTCAGTGGCTGTTGTTGAGACTTTAAATCCATTTTAATCATTTTTATAGTGTAACCAGAGTCTGAACATGCAGGAAAGCCTTGTGCTGTCAAGAAACAGTATAAATAGCATAAGTGCTTAAAAAGCAAATTTCCAGCAGAACATCACTTTTAGCCTCACTGTTCCCACCAACCAAAAAAAAAAAAAGTGGGACCGTAGGGTGTGTTCCAACTACAGGGGGATCACACTCTTAAGCCTCCCTGGTAAGGTCTATTCAGGGGTTCTGGAGAGGAGGGTCCGTCGGATAGTCGAACCTCGGATTCAGGAGGAGCAGTGTGGTTTTCGTCCTGGTCGTGGAACACTGGACCAGCTCTACACCCTCAACAGGGTCCTGGAGGGTGCGTGGGAGTTTGCCCAACCAGTTTACATGTGCTTTGTGGACTTGGAGAAGGCATTCGACCGCGTCCCTCGGGGGGTTCTGTGGGGGGTACTCCGGGAGTATGGGGTACCAGGCCCATTGATATGGGCTGTTAGGTCCCTGTACGACCGGTGTCAGAGCTTGGTCCGCATTGCCGGCAGTAAGTCAGGCTCGTTTCCGGTGAGAGTTGGACTCCGCCAAGGTTGCCCTTTGTCACCGATTCTGTTCATAACTTTTATGGACAGAATTTCTAGGCGCAGCCAAGGTGTTGAGAGGATCCGTTTTGGTGGCCTTAGAATCGCTTCTCTGTTTTTTGCAGATGATGTGGTCCTACTGGCTTCATCAGTTCGTGATTTACAACTTTCACTGGAGCGGTTTGCAGCCGAGTGTGATGCGGCCGGGATGAGGATCAGTTCCTCCAAATCCGAGGCCATGGTCTTGAGCCGGAAAAGGGTAGCATGCCCTCTCCGGGTCGGGGAGGAGGTCCTGCCCCAAGTGGAGGAGTTTAAGTATCTCGGGATCTTGTTCACGAATGAGGGAAAACTGGAGCGTGAGATCGATAGGCGGATAGGTGCAGCGTCCGCAGTGAAGCGGGCGCTGTACCGGTCTGTCGTGGTGAAGAGAGAGCTGAGTCAAAAGGCAAAGCTCTCAATTTACCGATCGATCTACGTTCCCACCCTCATCTATGGTCATGAGCTTTGGGTTATGACCGAAAGAACAAGATCTCGGATACAAGCGGCTGAAATGAGTTTTCTCCGCAGGGTGGCTGGACTCTCCCTTAGAGATAGGGTGAGAAGCTCAGTCATCCGGGAGGGACTCGGAGTAGAGCCGCTGCTTCTCCACATCGAGAGGAGCCAGTTGAGGTGGCTCGGGCATCTGGTTAGGATGCCTCCTGGACGCCTCCCTGGTGAGGTGTTCCGGGCATGTCCCACCGGGAGGAGACCCAGAGGAAGACCCAGGACGCGCTGGAGGGACTATGTTTCTCGGCTGGCCTGGGAACGCCTTGGGATTCCCCCGGAGGAGCTGCTCCAAGTGGCTGGGGAGAGGGAAGTCTGGGCCTCCCTACTTAGGCTGCTACCCCCGCGACCCGACCCCGGATAAGCGGAAGAAGATGGATGGATGGATGGATGGATGTTCCCACCAACATCTTGCTGCAGTGACACATGCAGGCAGCTTGTGTAAGACAATGGGATCATTTGCATCAGATCACAGTTTCTTTATTTTTCACTAATCTGGTTCTGATGTTCAGGTGCTCGTTGTGCGAGCTGGATGCAGATCAGCCTGTTGATCGTCCCGACTGACCTGCAGCTATGAAGCCTGATACTCAACAAACTGCAGGTGCTGGTGCTAAAGAAGCACTGCAGGACTTTTCCTTTATTTTAGCTGCACAACATTGCAGACCAGGCTTTGCTCACCGCTGAGCCTTGAGCTCCAGGATGTTCTGTCACTGCAGAGACGGAGAACAAAAAAAACGTGAAGAGTTTAGGACTCTGGAATAAAAGTTACGCAATCTGAAAAGTTAAAACTCCAAAAAAAAAAAAAAAAAAACTCAAATCAAACCAGATTAAACTGAACAGGGCCAAAAAACAATGTGAATTGCCTTCCTCCTAAAAATTTATTTATTTAATTTTTCAGTGATTAATGTGACTTTTAGTGAAACATTAGGTTTAACTTTGCATGATTATAAGTCTGTGATTATTTGCAAGTGCTAAAAGCAGCAGCAGCTAGCTGTACTACTTGGGACAGCTGTGGCTGAGTGGTTAGAGCAGTCATCCTCCAATACAAGAGTTGGGGGTTCAATTCCACCAGCATGCCGAAGTGTCCCTGGGCAAGACACTGAACACCTCATTGCCTCTGATGTGTGTCCTATCAGTGTATGAAAGTGATAAATCTCTAATTAGTCTTTGTACAGATCCAGTAGAGTGTTGTATGAATGGGTAAATGAGGACACAGATTGTGTTGTAAAGCTCTTTGTGTATCTTGATAAGATATATAAGCACAGTCCATTTACCATTTTCTTCCAGTGCAGGTTGGTACACTTCCAAGAGGGACGTTATTTCTGCAGGAATAACCACATTAAACTAACAGTGATACAAAGGTTTATATTTTAGAGATATTTTGAATATTGATTTCAAGATGACAGCAATAAACTTTTTAGTTCTAGCCTGGCTCAGACTGGTCATTCGTTCATCAGTCCAGTCAGAATTAGGAGTTCAAAGAGCTATCTACAACAAGAAGGACATTTATTGATCCAAACATTTTCACAGATTCTAACGTTAAAAGATCTGATCTATCCTTTAATGGACTAAATGCTCATTGCTGCCTAAAATGTCCTTTCCACCGTCAAAAAGAGGATCAATGTTTTTACTTTACGTCTAGAGATCTCAGTGATATGGGTGATTGTGTGTGGGTGTGTGTGATGCACAGCTGTCATGAACTGAAGCCATTAGAGTTGTTTTAATATGTAATTAGCAGTTCTTATGAGCAGCACAGCTGCAGTTTCCAGCTGTGCTCCGAGCGAGCTCATGTAGTCTGATTTAGTTTTCCACAAACGCACAGAACCAGCTCGACTTCCAGAGGCCTGCAAGTGGATGTAAAGGGGTTTGCATTAAACACACACACACACACACACACACACACACACACACACACACACACACACACACACACACACACACACAGGTTTGTTTTTCTATCTTTGTGGGGCCATTGCATTGACTTCCATTCATTTTTCATTCATTTCTATAGCCTAACCCTGACCTTTACCCTAAACCTAACCCCTAAACCACCAACTGGACTTCTTTTTATGGGGCCTGGGCTTTGGGCCCCATAAGAACCAGTTGGTCCTCACAATTTGGTAAAACTCAGAAAACTGGGCCTCACAAAGTAACATAAACAAGGACACACACACCCACAGTGAATCATAGACACGTGATAAAGACTTCCCTCACAGCCTCCTCCTGCAGGCCCATCATGTGTGTTCAGTTATTAAAACAAGAACGCTGCCAGGTTTGTGTTAATCTACAGTGACTACCTCTCCAGAAACGTCCATGGCTACATGTTACAGTTTAGTTTGATTCAACAGGCGGGTCTTTGTCTTCTTCATTAGGGTGTGGGATCTTATATTCCAGCGCTGCCTCTAGGCAAGTCTTATATAATTGCTGAGATATAAAATCTGCAGAGAAGGTCAAGGGGCAGCAGGGGATTTCCTCCCTCTCTGTTAGTCCCACTGTCCTGCGTGACACGTTCTGAGGCGGACGTGTTAATGTCCTGTGACAGCCGCCCTGCGGTCCATCTGTCTCGTCTCTCTTCACGTCCCCTCTGTCAGCAGACTTGACTCTAGGCTGGAATATTTAGAGTGAATAACAAGAATACAACTCACTGCATCTTTACTTCGCTCCTCCTCTGGGACACTAAATTTAATCTGAGTGACTATTTTAGCCACATTGACAGAAAATGTTGATGTATTTCAGTGTTTGCTCAGTCTGACTCTTGGCACAGCGAAAAGCTGCCAGGTTTGTGTTAATCTGCATAATAAACAGCTCAAGGAGGCACCTTGCCATGGAGAAGAACTGCATGCTGGGCATCTTAATGTTGCACTGCCAGGGGATCCATCTGGTTCAAGATATGAGCCCCTCATAACCCCTTTGACTCATTAACAAGCCCATAACTCAGGAGGGGGCCCCATCTGCGTGCCACCTGTATGAAATCCCCTCTGCTAATGACGTTTCATGCAGAACATCATTACCATTTGTTTAAGAGATTCACTTCAGTCTGGTAAATAAGCTCAACCTGAACCTTTTTGCTCATTGATGCCTCCAGCTCCTTATGTCTAGCAGAGGTGATGGACTGACGTCTGTATCTGTGGCGCAAAGTGTCTGTGACCCTGGTAGAAGAAGTATTTTTAAGAGTTTCCAATGTCCATCCATTATCTTTATTCACTTCGTCCTTCTTCACAGGGGTCACTGGTGCCCAGATTCAGCAGGCACTGTGCGAGAGGCGGGGGACACCCAGGACAGGTCTCCGGTCCATCACAGAGCAGAGTTTCCAACATCTAATGATTGTTGCTGTGTGGTTTACTACAAACATATGTGTTTTTTTAATCCATTATCATCTGCAGTCAAGTTGTGCTTGAGAAAATTTACTGTTTTTATTCAGCCTTTATTTAGACAGGTTAATCCCATTGAGCCTCTGGGACTCATTTAATAATAATAATAACAATAATAATAATGTCCTTTTTTGTCATCTGTGTATGTTTCCCATACACAGACGAAATTCATCTCTGCATTTAACCCAACCACCACCAGGTGGTGCAGTGGGCAGCCATAGAAAGCGCCCGGGAGCTGGAGAATTAGGTGTGCACTCATAGACACCCCAAGGTGTGTAGTGGCCGGGGTGCGAACCCGCGTCCTTCGGGTCCCAAGTCGGAAGCCCTGCCACTACACCATCTTGGCTCAAGAGAGACCTGGTTTTAACAAAGAATGATGACAACAGTGGACAACAAAGACAATCATAAAAGATGCGTACGATTTTTTTTTAACAAGTGAAAATAAAATGGCAACCAAAAAGACAATCGAAAGGAAAAGTAGCAAAAACACAGCTAGGTTGTAAGGCGATGTAGAAAACTAAAAACAGGAACATGTCTGCATTGGTTTTTACCAGGAACTTAACAGATGTTTAAAGCCACTTAGAGAGGTCAAGGTTGAGATCTTCAGATGTTTTTGTAAGATATTCCAGGAAACAGGAGCGGAGTAGGAGAAGGCCCTTTTGTCTAGTTCAGTCTGCACTGAGGGAACACTGCAGGTAATCATGTCCTGAGAACGCACGCTGTAGCTGCACTCACGCAGAGACATGTAGGAGGAGATGTATGAAGGCAGCAGACCAAGAAGTGATTTAAAGATGAAAATGTACCAGTAAGAGAGTCTGCGTGAAGTTAATGATGACCAGTTAACCAGTGAACACAGGGTGCAATGGTGGGTACGGTAGTTAACATTTACTTAACATTACTTAAATAACATTTACTTACGTAGCAGCTGGACATAGTTTCAGTCCAAAATGCTTGATGTTGCACAAAGTTGTGATGTTAAGAAGCTTTATATGTTATTTACTTGGCATTGGCAAGAACAAGTAAATTAGCAAAAATAGCTGCAAGTTTTCCACAACTTTTCTAAAACAGGTCGACTATCTACAATAATAATATTATAAGCACCAACAACATGTTTGTTTGTGTACGTTTTTAAAGTAATGTTCCTTAAATAAATAAAAATGTACATCAACAAAACATTTAACAAAAAAGTGTTATTAAAAATGATCAGTTTAGTGCTCATCAAAAACAATAATGATTATATACAAAACACTCCTACTTGAGCCCATGTAGTAAAGATTGTTTTGTTCAGTCCAGACAAAGGCTCAAACCAAAGAAAGATTTGCAGTAAACTAAAACTACATAAACAAAGCAAACATAAATCCACCTATTTACTATTTTTAGGATTTACCAGAAGCCAATATGGCTAATGAGGCTGAATCTTCTGCGAGATGCTTCTACTCATCCTCCTCCTCTTACTCAGAGCAGATGCTCTTCAGACACAATGGCCAATTCAATCAGCGATCATTTTAGCGCAGCGTGCCTGCTAACTGACTTTGTGTCATTTCATTATCTAATTTACATGCTTACACGGAGTGGTGCCAGCAGACAAATCAGCAGCGACATGACGTGTGTCAGACAGCGACTCAGTTCATCTGCAGCGCAGTTCAATGTGTTCACGCTGCTCTGATTCACAAAGCTGTGTGTCTGTGAGCTCGGTGTCGTCAGGCACTTCACTTTTCACTGAGAGAGAAGGAACAGTTCAGTTTGCTCTTCAGTAAATGACGTGAAAATATTTCAGGCTGGACATATTCTAGGGATATACTTGAATAAAGTCAAAGTAATAATGTGAGTTCTTGGCAACGTTGCAATTTCCCTCAATCAAATAAAAACAAAAATCAGGTCAGTTAAAATCACAATTCTGTTATGTTTATTTTCAGTTTGAATAGTGACAATATGGCAAATGTTGAATATAAATGAATAACCAGATAGTGTTTGAGAAGAGATGTTATTCAGTTTTGGATTAACGTAAAAATTTAGGTAAACTTTATCTCAGATTTGTGAACTAAACTAAAGGTCTCTAAAAAGAACTACCATAAGCTGGCACAGAGTCGTTCTTCTCATCAGAACAAATGTGTTTCGTCTCACCAAGAAGATGGATTCATTACCCATGATGGATACAAGGTGGAAAGGGCCCATGATCTGCCGTCCCAGGAAGTGGTGATTCTCTCACTCCAGTACTTTCCATCCGGCAAGACAGCACCATCGCTCCGGGGTGTACAGCTGACTCGCTCTGTCTAAGATGGAGGGACTGGATCGGAGCCTCGC
>JBBPBX010025227.1:0-39061 GCA_038048925.1 Garcialebias charrua | reverse complement strand
GTCTCCCCAGGTGGAAAGCAGGCTCGGATCTGATGAAACAGGATGAACCGACAATCTTACAGGTTTATCCGCCCACGTGGTACGGATACCTGATCCATTGTGCCCAGTCTCCCCTCGTAAAAGACTACGAGGAGCGAGCGGCATATGTGTGTGCACCAAATGCGACTCGACCATTGCATGTGTAAACAAAATAAACGCTGTTTCAAACATGCAAAGGTGGGCGCCAGACCGCTAGGGAGCGCTAAAGCGCTAATCCGCTTACAGTGGACCTAAACTTTTTGTCAGCGTTTTTGTGGATTGACTAACTTTTATAATTCATAAGCGGATTTGTGCTATTTTTATTTAAAATGCAGTACCGCTAATAACTAATTATCTATCAGTAAAAACCAATAAACTTATTTACAAGCTCTTATGCTGCTTGTTTTACCTTTTTCCCCACCATAAAGAGCAGAGAGGAGGAAGGGTTGGAGGGGGGAGGGGGGGCAGAGCGGAGAACAGACTCGGATCTACCATGTAGGTAAATGATGCCGTTGCCTGGGGATCCCATCAGCATGGGGCCCCGGCCCCGCCGCGCCCCGGCCAGTCACCTACATCCCTAACATTGATCCTGCTTGTTAATGTACATTTAACATAAAAATAATTATAGTTACGATGAAAACGATCATTAAATACGCAATAAAAAAAACGGTCGATTTCTTTATCCCCCTACTAAAAATGGACTATTCCATCTTGACATCTTCCGGGTCAGAGGTGAACTCAGGGGCTTCTGTGGCTAGCTGTTTGTGCTGCTGGGTACTTGGATAAATCCGCAGAGAACCCCGCTGTTTCAAGCCAAATTAACGTGGCCGGAGGATTTTATTGAGTGTTTTGTGTCGACCATTCGACGGTGAGTCGTTATTTTTATGTATTTTAGTTACTTTTCATTAAATCTGTTGACTACCTATAGACGCTAACTCTGTGGCTAGCTGGTTGGTTGCTGGGTTACTAATGGATAAATCCGCAGAGAACCCCGCTGTTTCAAGCCAAATTAACGTGGCCGGAGGATTTTATTGTGTGTTTTGTGTCGACCATTCGACGGTGAGTCGTTATTTTTATGTATTTTAGTTACTTTTCATTAAATCTGTTGACTACCTATAGACGCTAACTCTGTGGCTAGCTGGTTGGTTGCTGGGTTACTAATGGATAAATCCGCAGAGAACCGCTGTTTCAAGCCAAATTAACGTGGCCGGAGGATTTTATTGTGTGTTTTGTGTCGACCATTCGACGGCGAGTCGTTATTTTTATGTATTTGGGTTACTTTTATGTATAAATGCGGTGGCGACACACCCGTGTATTTGAGATTTAAAAGTGGTTTTAGGGATTAAGAGATCATTCTATTTTTTGTTAATTTCGTGGCCGAATAGAATATATGTACGTAAAGTATTAAATAAATCCTTTGATTTTTGTAATTTCATCCTTTTAGGATCATTTTTGTTACTTTTCAGTTGGCAGTGTAGTGCAAATATTGCATAAAGCTGCCGGCTGTATATAAATATATATATATATATATAAATATATAAATAGCGGATTAGATTAGCTTCCCCTAATTTTCATAAGACATTTGTGCTTTTGAAATTGTGGACCTAAAAAAATTAATAAGCATTTTAGAAATTGTGGAACTAATTTTTTAATTAGCGTTGCCCACCACTGCAAACATGTATAAAAATAAAAATACCAAAGCACAGACCGCCCTGGTTCTTGACTTGAGTCCCATTTTTATAAACCAACCATGTGGTCTAACTATGAACCGCAGCGAGACACGTGAGCTAGATCTCGCGGTATCTCCTGTCGGACCGACCAGCCTGTCCGGGGGAGGGCAAGAGGGGTCAAAGGTCACCCCTCTAGCTCTCAAACGTGACGGGCTGCAACACAACATGCCATCCAGACTCAGTGCATACGCAGGCCTGGGAGGCGTGCCTACCAAATGATTGGGTCATGACAACAATTCGTCACGGACTCAAATTACAATTCTCTAAGAACCGCCCCGCTTCACAGGGGTGCTGCAATCTAAGATCAACCCCGCACGCGCACACGTGCTGAGGGAGGAAGTTTCGACCATGCTGCAGAAAGGAGTGATTAGTGTGGTCTCTGGGCACAAGCTGCTCTCCGGCCACTACAGCAAGTACTTCCTGGTGCCCAAAAAGGATCGTTCTCTGAGACCAATTCTGGATCTCAGGACTCTCAACAAAAGGATTAAAACATTTAAGTTCAAGATGCTTACACTGCGACAAGTTCTCCAGTCTGTGAGATCTGGAGACTACGCATGTACAGTAGACTTAAAAGATGCCTATTTCCATATAGGCGTTTGGAGGAAACACAGAAAATTCCTCCGCTTTGCTTTTGAGGGAATCGCTTATGAATTCAAAGCTTTACCCTTTGGTTTAAAGACTGCTCCACGCACATTTACAAAATGTCTGGACGCAGCTCTGACCCCTCTCAGGAATCAAGGACTCAGGGTCATGAACTACCTGGATGACCTGCTGATTCTGGCTGAAAGCAGAAAGCAGGCCCAGTTACACTCTTACAAGGTGATTTCTCACTTAAAGTCTCTTGGGTTTGTTATAAACCTGCAAAAGAGCAATTTAACTCCGTCACGGGTTACCGTATTTCTGGGAGTACAGATCAACACCATCCAATACAGAGCATGGCTCTCAAAGGAACGGGTTTCCTCCATTCGCTCTTGCCTGAGCAAATTTAAATTGGACCATCGAGTCCCTGTAAAAACCTGCCAACACCTTCTAGGCCTCTTGGCAGCGGCCATTCCATGTGTACCAGATATCAGGTAAGATCTTTGATCTTACCTGATATCATTATTGATTTTACTTGATTTTATCACTTGTTTTATTTTATTTATTTTTTAAGCAAGCCTAATCTGTATCCACATGATTTTATCTTTTGATCTTAGTCGATATTATTATTGATTTTATTTGATTTTATCACTTGTTTTATTTTGATCTTTGCTTTGTTACCCTTTGTAGCACTTTGAGATTTTTATTAATGAAAAGTGCATTATAAATTGAATTCATTATTATTATTATTACCACACGCATTACTGAAAATGCAGCCCATGCAGCTGTGGCTGAACCAACGGATATAGTCTAACCTACCTAAACAAACGGGGAGGGTTAGAATAAATTCAGAGTGCCTGGAGGCTCTGGAACCTTGGAGAAACGTGTCCGTTTTCACAGATGGGGTCTCACTAGGAAGGGTGTCATCTCGTGTGGTCATCACAACGGATGCCTCAAAAACAGGATGGGGGGCAATCTGTAGGAATCAGAATGCCCGCGGCCTTTGGAGTGAACAGGAAGCAAGATTACACATCAACTTCCTGGAATTGTTAGCCGTATTCCTGTCATTGAAATTCTTCTTCCACAAAGGTCTGATTGCTGGACAACACATCCTAGTAAAATCAGATAACAGGACCACAGTGTCCTTTATCAACAGAGAGGGAGGGACAAGGTCCCAGGCCCTCCTCCATCTGGCACAAAAGATGCTCACATGGTGTGCGCCAAGGATCCTGTCACTCAGAGCGACTCATGTCCCTGGTGAACTAAATTACGGAGCAGATGCCCTCTCAAGGGGCCCTCTGCTAGCGTCAGAATGGAGCCTGAACCCACGGATTGTGGAACAGGTATGGTCACGATTCGGCAGGGCCTCTGTGGACCTGTTCGCCTGCAGGGCTAGCTCACACTGTGACCTTTACTTCTCCTTGAGGGAAGCGGATGCCCCATTGGGTATGGATGCTCTGGCACATGACTGGCCAGCAGGGGTACTTTACTATGCGTTTCCACCTGTCCCTCTGATCGGGGCGACACTGGAACGGGTACGTAAGGGAGCTCTCTCTTTGATCCTTATAGCACCCAACTGGCCGCAGAAAACGTGGTTTCCAGAGCTGATTTCAATGCTATCTGGGATACCATGGCATTTGCCTTCTCATAGGGACCTTCTGACTCAGGCGCATGGTCAACTCCTTCACCCGCGTCCGGAGTTGTGGCAACTTTCAGCCTGGCCTTTGAAGGGGTCTGGCTGAGAGCCTAGGGCTTTGGTTGCTTTGTCCCAAAAAAAAAAAAAACTCAGAGAGTTTACAGGGGCCTGTGAGGTTACCCTGTGCCTGGCTTGGTTTTTTTACCTCCATTTGCCATATTTATGCCCAGTGGAAACATTATATTGTTGTTTACATGTGGCATTTTTTCTCCTCTTAGCATATGCTTTCTACAGAAAGCAGCTGGGAGATGCCTGTCTTTAAGACGGATGCTCTCACATACACTTTGCCGAGCATTTCAAGGGCGTGAATGGATTACGTTCCCATAGCAAGTATGTTGCACCGAGAGAACATGACTGAAAGGGAACTGAAAGTTATGCACCATAACTCATGTTCCCTGAAGGAAGGGAACGAGGTGCAACATAACTGGCCCTTTTCAATGCTGGAAGCTCGGTGAAGTGCAATTGTTGAGGAAGATGGAGGGGCGCTCACCGCCTAAATACCCAGAGGGCGGGGCCTCTGGTGCGGCGGTGACGCCCCTGCCGTAAAGGCGTGAGTATATTCCTTCAGGTAATCGCGCGGGGGCGCAATTCCCATAGCAAGTATGTTGCACCTCGTTCCCTTCCTTCAGGGAACATGAGTTATGGTGCATAACTTTCAGTTTCTTTATTTCAGACACAATGTAAGATCCATATATGTATATAATAAGGAAAGAAAAATAAATAAAAATAAGAATAAATAAAAAGATTAAAAAAGATTAAAAAACTTTCCTATAGGCTCATCCGCCAATGAGTCCTTAAAATAGAAAAATATCTCACAGAGCTTAGTCCAGGGTTGGTCAGTGCAGTGATGATACAGTTTTCAGATTCAGACAATCTGCACATGCATCTATACATGAGGTTACGCAGCACCGCTTGGCAGGTAGGCACACCTGCATCTGCAAACATTTTGCTCGCACTGCTCCATCGAGGTACCCTCAGCATCATCCGAAGGCCATCATTATATGCCACAGTTAGTCTATACATACTGCTCTTTTTATAACGTCTCCACAGGTGAGCGGTGTACAAAGGAGTGCAGTAGGCCTTAAAGAGTTGGATCTTAACAGATGATGAGCACATTCCAAACCTACGGATCAGCGTGTTAGCTTGTCCATAGAGCATACGGCATTGTCTGTAAATGTCTCTATCATCTGACAGGTCTGCAGTCAAATAGTGCCCCAAATATTTATATTCATCACTGACATCCAGCCTGTTGCCCGACAGAAAGAAGTCAGGGAACATCAACTTGGAGTCTTCTCTGCTCCGCACAATCATGATGTTGCTTTTCTTCGCATTATATTTTATATCAAAGTCACTTCCATAGTCAGAGCACACCTGCAGCAGTTCTTGTAGGCCAGCAGAATAGGGACAGAAGATTACTAAATCATCTGCATACATAAGATGGTTGATGACCTTATTTCCGACCCTACATCCTGTTCCACAGTCATTTAAAAGCTTTGACAGGTCATCCATGTAAACATTGAACAAAAAGGGAGACAGGATGCTACCCTGTCTCACACCTACATTTGTTGATTTGCATACCAAAAAACAAGAATCCTCACCAAACATTTGGGGACTCCCCTCTTATACAACTTGTAGAACAGCTTTTCATGATTTACATAATCAAAAGCCTTTGAGGCATCAATAAAACACATGAAAATGGAGGTGTTGTGTCTATTGTACAGATCTAAAATTTATTTTAAAGCAAAGATGCACAAGTCTGTTCCATGTTTACGTTTAAACCCAAACTGATTGTCAGAGGTCAGCAAAAATCTTTCCAGCTTGTTCAAAATAACCCTCTCGGTGCTGGCCAGGGCTATAGGTCTGTAATTATCCCTACTGTTAATTCTACCAGCTCTATCTTTCACAATCAGAACTAAAATGACAGACAGTAATTGGTCAGGTAGAACTCCATGAACTAGAAAGCCCGTAAAACATATTGCAAGTAGAGGGCATAATTTCCTGCTTGCATATTTCAGATGCTCAGCAGAAACCCTGTCTGACCCACTTGACTTGTTATCCAGCGTCATCACAATCTCAGAGATTTTTTTGGGGACACAACCACATTTTCATTTCCATCAATATGTCCAACCACAAATGAATTACTTTTAACAGCATTAAAAATATCGTGGTAATGTTTCCGCCATAGATCAGTGATCTCTGCTGCTCCGCTCACACCATCAATATGTGTTGGTAAAGACCTTTTATTATTACTCATCTTTTTTATTTCTGTCCAGAAATCTGTAGGGCATTTACTTTGTAGTTTCCTAACCAGTGATTCAGCCCTGAGAGAATTCTCATGTCTTTTAATGAACCGTAAGGCATATTTAAAGTTTGCATTTGCCTCCTTCATATTAGCAAATAGAGGACCACATTTAGCTTTCCCTGATTCAACCCAGGCTTTGTAAGCCCTTCTAGCCTCAGTGTGAGACTTCTCAACATACTCATTCCAGCCTAATTTAGCTTTGTAGTTCTTGATTTTACACATTTAATATTAATTTATGCAGTCAGTTCACACCCACAGGTGAATAACTGCTTCTGATTGGTTAAGATTAAGGTCACGACCACTTGGTGTGTCAAGGTAAGCTGACACATCAGGCATCTGCTGAAAAGTTGTTCAAGATAGTTGCAGAGGAGAACTCTCTTGAGGAATCAGTCTCGTGGTGGAGAGAAGTCCTTAAAATCCTCAGACACCTGAGAGTGATGCATGCAGCTGGATTAGACATGACCCCGAGGAAAATAACCTTCCGGTGACAATGTGAACCTCCTGCCTTAAAGACAGCGCCGGCCTAAGGCATAAGTGAACTAAGCGGTCGCTTGGGGCCCCAGGGTCACTGGGGGCCCCCAAAGAGGAGCTGAGTTTTGTGGGTTTAAAAAAAATATATATTTTTTTATATATTACACACAACTTCATCATAAAGTTCAGATTTTTATTTTCATAATGATATATATAACATAAATATCATATATTTGTGTGTATATGTATATTTGAATATGTAGAAATCGCTCTAGAAAGGAAAGAAAGAAATGACCGGTAGTTAGGAAACCCCCTTAGTGGGGCCCTGCAGATCACGTTTCACAGGTTTCTCAGAACGCCTTGCCGCATGTGAAGTCCACATCCAAGCTAATTAAGCACCTGACACGTAACTAACTCTAGATAATGTCGCAAAAAAGGGCATATCCTTCAGGGGCTGAACAAAGGAAGAGGAAAAAAAGAAGAAGAGAAAAACGGCAGGATAAAGGTATGTTTGTACATGTACAGATGTTGTACCGTACGTCTCTTTTATCAAAAAATATTTGTACAGCTGCTAATGGCTAATATCTAGCTCTACCGTGTTTTTACTTGTTAATAACTGAGTTTTAATTTTATGTTATTATTTATTTTAATTTTAAACATAACATTTGCTAGCCAAATGTTTTACATCAGGCATATTAATAATGGCTTACTAGCTATGCTTGAGTTGGCAATATGTTGTTGTTACGGCTGGCTCAGGCCGAACACATTAAAGGGACACAAGACACAAGAAGGCAGAAGGTAAATTAAAAAACTTTATTGAAAAACTGCCCGACTCCTCCCTCCAGGTGCGGAGTGCACCGTCTTCTGGCACAGGGTCAGGAAAAAGCAAAAACAGACAAAAGTTCAAACGAATGGTGGACAGAGTGAGTCAGCCAAAAATAATATAACGTCACCAGTGCAGGGCCAACCCATAAAAACAGGGCCGTCGAAGCCTGTCTGGTGACGGACTACCTAACCAAAGGGGACTCTAGGAGTAAAAGAAAAACGATATAACTGGACTACCGATCTCACTCTGTCATTAGGCAAACAAAAAGACTCCAAACAGCTGGTCGCCTCTCTGCCAGCCACACAACCTCCTGGTTGAATAAGATTAGTGAAACCATACAGTTCAGCGTCCCTCTCCTGAGCAGGACCTAAACGTCACTAAAGCACCTTTTAGCTGCTAAGTGCACTCAAGCACATTCAAAGACAAACAAAATAAGCAACTCCTCCTAAGTGCATCAGTCAAAGACCAAAAATGAGCAAACACTTCTACTCACCAACAATCTTCTAAACAGAAGATCACCAAACGTCAAGACAGGGGTGGGCGGAGAACACCCCACAGTACCCAAACAGTACCCAAACAGCTCAGCACAAAGCAACCAAACTCTGAGCTCACAACACTCCGCATTCGAGTATCCTCACCTTGTGGTTTATATAGGCGTGTCACTTAGGTGCTCCTGACTGAACACACAAGCCTGATCATAATCAGACTGATTAACCAACAAAAACAAGACTGCAGTCAACATATACAAAAACCGGTAGGTGTCAGCATGGGCAGCTTCCTCAGGATACATAACACCTCCACCACCAGTGTTTTGTATGGGGGTGATGTGGATGTCAGGTGAAAACATCTCACATCCACACATGCAAAATAAATAGGACCCTAGAGAGTAACAATGTAGCGGTCACAACAGACAAACGGACTAAAAATCATTAAAACTAGTCCGCCTAACCGCTAACATAATCAATATCATGTTATCTTAAAATGTTCTGAAGCCAAACAGGCGACGCTTGTCTAGGCTTACTCTGTAAGACTTATTTTTGTTAACAGACACCAAACCAACATCAACATCATGACCAAGGATGCCAGTGGGAGAGTGGATACTCTTCATAACAGCCAGAGGGGAACTGTCATTTTCTGCACGTGGCAGCTCCACCATGTCAGCTGCAACAGCATTGTTCCCAGCCACACTGTAAGCACAGTAGAGACAGTTAGACTCAGAATCATTTTCAACATGTCCTATATAAGGCTGCAGCACTTCATTTCTCACAGACAGTGAAAATGTATTTTCTGCTGTACTTCCAGCCAATGGTCTCACATCATTCTTCACAACTCTTGCTTTGTTTTCTGCAGGAGCTAAAAAAGAACACAATGAAACAGGTGGAATTGTTTCTTCTGGATCCTCCTCAGTTAAGCTCACTGGGACTTCTTTGGCTTCAGAGCTAAATAAAAAACATTCACTCAGGTCAATGTAATGTTCCTTCAGCTCATCAAAGTTTTTAAAATCCCCATCTTTAACTGGGATTAAGTCAGATTCATTTTCATGTTTAATTTCAAGTTCAGTTACATGAAAAAAGAAGAAACTGTCACCCAAGTTGATGTCATCCTCAATCATCTCCTCCTGAAGACGATGTGAGGACAGTAAAAGTTTCTTCTCCTCCACTGGAGTTGGTTCTCCTTCACAATTCATCATGAAGCTGTTGCTTAAATCAACATCTTCATTCTCTTCCTCTGGTTGATGTTCCTGAGGCGCCACCTCCTGTAGAAGTGTGAGAGGCTCACCTTCTTGAATGAAAGGCTCTGGTGTCACCTTTAGATGACACACAGTGGGACACAAACGGTGATCTTCCCTTTGTGCAGTATGGAGCTCTCTCAATTCTCTCTGCAACTCTTGGTCCAGAAGACGTTTCTCCTCTTCAAGAGCAGCATAAAGTCTTTGTCGTTCTAGTTCCTGTTCTTTTAAGAAAGTTTGATGTTTAACCCTCCTGTTATGTTTGTTTCTGAGGTACAGCAATAATGTTCGTGGGTCAATTTGACCCGGGGAGTGTTTAATCATGTAATAGTGTCAGAAACCCAAAAAATCCTCCAAAACCTTTTTGTATCTGATTATTAACTCCAATACTAACCATGTCAGTCAATATTTGTGCAATGATGTTTTTTTTATTTCTCATAAATAAAGGATAATGACGACTAACTCATTTGGACATAAACAATGTGATTTACATTTTTTATGTTTGCTGAAAAAACCTACACACAAAAAAACAATAATTATCCTTGAAATTGATTTTTGTAAAAAAAATTATGTTACATTTTATTTTATTTTTTTCAAAGGGTGATCTTTATAATTGAACTTGAGACACATTTACTGTTCTGGGTCAAATTGACCCGCTCATTAAAATCAAGACAAATGAGTCATGAAGATTTGTGTGGGTGGAGTTTTCCCACGGGAACAGAAAAGGTTCCCGTCAAAAGTTGTATAAACACCTGCTTTCTCACAGTTTCCTTGTGAAGTAAAGAGAATAGTGAGAAAGTGGGTTTATGTGCATGCATGTGTGCATGTGTGTGTGTATGTGTGTGTGTGCGTGTGTGTGTGTGTGCGTGTGCGTGTGTGTGTGCGTGTGTGTGTGTGTGTGTGTGTGTGCGTGCGTGTGTGTGTGTGTGTGTGTGTGTGTGTGTGTGTGTGTGTGTGTGTGTGTGTGTGTGCGTGCGTGTGTGCGTGCGTGTGTGTGTGTGTGCGTGCGTGTGTGTGTGTGTGTGTGTGTGTAGTGAAATATGTCTCATAGTTTCAAGGAAACAAATAGAATTGGAAATGTTTTTACCCTTTTTACCATTCATTTTGACTGCCGGGTCAAATTGACCCGAACAGTATCGATGTAACAAGTAGACGCAGAGAGTGGTACAAATGTGTAAAGTGAATCATTTTCAATTTATATGTTGATTGGAACTATTAAGACAAATAGAAAAAGTTTCATGCAGAAAAAATATTTTTAACTATTTTTAAAAAAAATGTAAACTTTAAAACGGGTCAATTTGACCCGTAACATAACAGGAGGGTTAAGTTGTAGTTCCTTTTTGGCAGTTTCGAGCTGCAGTAAAATGAGCTCTTTTTCTTTCCTCAATTGTTCTTCAAGCTCTTTTTTTCTTAAAGCAACTTCATTTTCATTTGAATGTCCATAATCAGGCATCACAACAACCCCAAGTTGAATTAATTCAGATAGCAGTCCACCCTCAAACCAACCATCATGTTCGTATTCTCTAGTGTCGATTTTAAAATGGTTTGCTATACTCAACATCTGCTCTCTCGTGCAGTTTATATAGACATCAAACGTGGGCTGTTCAAGAAATCTCTTCAAATTGAATGCCATGTTTGTGAACAAAACAGCTAATTCAGTCAGCTCACCACCAAAACAGTCCACATAGACCACAGTGATCCAAAACACAAATGCCCTCTTGCTCTTGTATGTACCACAAGCAGCAGCACACACACACACAGCTGACAGCACTTAACACTATCAGTACCAAAGAGAGGCTTCATTCAGATTCAAACTGCTGATTATAAGCCCAATCAGCAACTAGGAGCTGGTCCTGTCAGCTCCAGAGAGAGTGCAAACTACAGCACACAGCTGTCAAAACACACCAAATGTAAAAAAGGAGCAATTTATATTAACTGCGGTCCAAAAACACTTGGCTTCAAAAGACTTCACAACACTCTCAATATTTTAAGCACAAAAAACTCAATGTCTGCTCAAAACCAGGCTCCCACAAACATGCACAGCGCTGGACCCGCCTACGAGTCAAACCATCAGCAGGTTTAATTAAATAACCCAAAAAGGATTACAACAGCCCAAACAAGGACTCAAAGATCCAGACAATGTCTCAAAAATCCAGACAAGGATTCAAAAATCCAGTCAAGCACTCAAAAGGGATTCAATATCCTGGACAAGCCCCCAAAATATGTTACGGCTGGCTCAGGCCGAACACATTACAGTAAATGGACAAAGGACACAAGAAGGAATAAGGTAAATGAAAAAGCTTTATTGAATAACTGTCCGACAGGGTAAGATGGACCCCTGCACTCCTCCCTCCAGGTGCGGAGTGCACCGTCTTCTGGCACAGGGTCAGGAAAAAGCAAAAACAGACAAAAGTTCAAACGAATGGTGGACAGAGTGAGTCAGCCAAAAATAATATAACGTCACCAGCGCAGGGCCAACCCATAAAAACAGGGCCGTCGAAGCCTGTCTGGTGACGGACTACCTAACCAAAGGGGACTCTAGGAGTAAAAGAAAAACGATATAACTGGACTACCGATCTCACTCTGTCATTAGGCAAACAAAAAGACTCCAAACAGCTGGTCGCCTCTCTGCCAGCCACACAACCTCCTGGTTGAATAAGATTAGTGAAACCACACAGTTCAGCGTCCCTCTCCTGAGCAGGACCTAAACGTCACTAAAGCACCTTTTAGCTGCTAAGTGCACTCAAGCACATTCAAAGACAAACAAAATAAGCAACTCTTCCTAAGTGCATCAGTCAAAGACCAAAAATGAGCAAACACTTCTACTCACCAACAATCTTCTAAACAGAAGATCACCAAACGTCAAGACAGGGTGGGCGGAGAACACCCCACAGTACTCAAACAGCTCAGCACAAAGCAACCAAACTCTGAGCTCACAACACTCCGCATTCGAGTATCCTCACCTTGTGGTTTATATAGGCGTGTCACTTAGGTGCTCCTGACTGAACACACAAGCCTGATCATAATCAGACTGATTAACCAACAAAAACAAGACTGCAGTCAACATATACAAAAACCGGTAGGTGTCAGCATGGGCAGCTTCCTCAGGATACATAACAGTTAACATGATAATTTATGTGACTAAAATAAAATAAAATTACACAAACTTATGTTATGTGAAATTCTGCAGGAGCACTGTTAAAATATTTTGGCAGCACATAATCAGCTCAATCCACATTACCAGGCTCAGCTGTGGGTAGTGCATCAGATAAGAGAAAGACTCACCATGCAGCATACAATAAATTTAATCTTTGTTCTCCAGAGCTAAGCATTCCCATCCTCTATGCCCACTGCAATCACTTCTGATCTACCTGGTAAGTTATCTTTTTATAACTCCTAAACTAACTCATAAAATTTTAATTTACAATGTAAGCAGAAAATAGAAGACTTTTTGGAGGAACAAATACTGTTTAAACATGTCTGAAGAAAATTTTAAGTTTTACTGGCTGATTTGTTTTATTACTACAAGCAAAAAAAGCAAAGTATGAAAGTATTTTTATACTTTTTCATAAAAAAGTGAACAACATAATTATAAGTATGATGTGACATCTAACATAACTACATTTTTTGTTATTTTCATCTTAGGTCCATCTCCATCCTGTGCAGAGCTAAGTCTAGCATCCTCTATGACCGCAGTCTCATCTGTGTCTGCAACTACTGCTGAACTACCTGGTAAGCAAAACCTCTTTCATATAATTGTTTAACCATCTTGAGATATAATTCCGATATTATTTCTAAAATCAGACACTTAGACAACCAAATTATTTATAATTTTTTTAAATAAATTTCAGTTGGTGTACTGGCAGATTCCTTTTTATTATAAGCAAAAACACACTGGTATAAGAATAGTTGAACTTTTTATTTAAAAAAGTAAGCAACATAATTGTAAATGTGATATGACATCTAACATAACAATTTTTTTTGTTTTCATCTTAGGTCCATCTCCGTCCTCTGCAGAGCTAAGTCTAGCAACCCCATCTTCTGTGCCCACTGTCTCATCTGTGTCTGCAACTGCTGATGATCTACCTGGTAGCATAACATCTTCTATAATTCCTCTTTGTGCTCCAGATCTTTTTCAGATTCATTCATTCAACCTTTATTTATACAGGCTAGCCTTGTTGAGCCACGGGGACTCATTTACAAGAGGGACCTGTTTCACTCACACCCAGGGTCAATTTAGAGTTACCAATCAGCCTAACATGCATGTTTTTGGACTGTGGGAGGAAACCGGAGCACCCGGAGGAAACCCACGCATGCACGGAGAGAACATGCAAACTCCACCCAGAAAGGCCCCCGGACCGGGATTTGAACCAGGGACCTGTTTGCTGAGAGGTAGCAGCTCTACCAGTTGTGCCACCGTGCTGCCCAGATGAACAGTTATGTACATCGCAAACATTTTCTGCCCTTTTATGTTATTATTAATCATCATCTTTCTTTTGTCTCTTTCTCAGAAGCTTCCACATCAAAGTCCGAGCCACACCAAGGATCATCAGCTCTGCCAATGGACCCAGCTGAGTGGCCATCTTTCCTCTCAGATGTAAACAGGACTGAGCAGGTGATGAGAGGACCACTGCCTATTAAGGATACCTTTTCCTTCCCCAAAAGGCATGATGGGCAACATTTTTATTTTTATTTTTAGAAAGTTTGATTTTACCAGTTTATTCATAGGCAGTTTTATCAATACATTCTGCCATGTTTGGCCTTCTGAGGACATTCATGAACTTGATGTGGTCCAAAATTAAAATAAGTTTGACACTCCTGCAATAAATTACATATATACATTAAAAAGGACTGTCAGAGTTGCAATACGTTTTATTAGGTGGGAGAATGATAAAAACCATCTGACCGTTGATTGCAGTAATTCACATTATTAGTAGAAACATAGGGCCCCTATCCAAATTTCGCTTAGGGCCCCAAAGAGGCTTGGGTAGCACAACATAAAATTACAATAAAGATATGATGTCATAAGAAAATAGATAAAGTAATCTACACATGAGTGCACTTCTGGTTTGTTTTCAGACTCTGTTTAGCTGGCAAGAAGATTAGATTGTCACTTTTCCTATTTTTATTTTTATCTCAGAACTAGATAAAAAGATATAAAAACAATAAGCAAAAAAAGATGATGGCAAAATCCGAGGCCTTTTGATGTTTTTATATAGGTCTCTTGTAAAAACATCACATCATGTCTCACATGTTTTAGATGTGAAAATATTTTAAATGGTAAATGGAGCTTATTTATATAGCGCTTTCCAGCCCCCTATGAGGGGCCCCAAAGCGCTTTACAATAATAATAATAATAATAATGTCACATTTTTGTCATCTGTGTATGTTTCCATACAAGACAAAATTTGACTCTGCATTTAACCCAATCACCACCAGGTGGGGCAGTGGGCAGCTATAGAAAGCGCGCCAGGGAGCAATTGGGATGAGGTGTGCTGCTCAAACACACCACAAGTTATGCCGTGACTGGGGTTTGAACCTGGGTCCTTCGGGTCCCAAGTCGGTTCACCTGCCACTACACCATCTTGGCCCAAAATACCAACCATCCACCCATTCATACACACATTCATACACCGGTAGCGGCAGACTGCCATGCAAGGTGCTTTCCAGTCCTACCGGGAGCAACTCGGGGTTAAGTGTCTTGCCCAAGGACACAACGACACATGGTGTGGGGAACCGGGATTCGAACCGCCAACCTTCCGATCGGGGGACGACTGCCATTACCACTACGCCACGGCCGCCCCGTTTAGTCATTTAATGGGGCTATTCATAGCCTTTACATTCCAAATTAGAAATCTAATATCTCCTAAGTTTTGACCAGGAACACTGGTCATTGAAGACTACTAAAAAAAAACATCTTGTTTAAATTTTTTTTTACTTCCCCCCCTTCTTTCTGCCTCCCTCCTCCCATAGGAGAGAAAAAAAAAACATTCACACATCCACACAAATTGAAACAACAACAAAAATATAATGACAAAATAAAAGAAATAACAAAACATCAAATACAATGGCCCCCACGCACAGCGAATGCCCCCATCTTCAAACGATAGAGCGGGCAGTGCAACTCACAAAAGGAGCTGTCAAAATGAAAACGCTTCTGACTAGAAAACAAACCAAAACCAACTAAATAAGTTCCTACAGAGTTATTTCTGAATAAAATGTAAGTCACAAACAAATAAAGTTAAAGTAAAAATTGTCCTACTCCATTAAACAAGTAAAACAAAACATTCTCTGGCAGAATACTAACTCATGCACAGTAGTAAACTCAAACTCACCAAAATGACATTATTTGAATCTGTGACTATCCCAAACGAAAGTAGCCAGGATACAGGACACATCAGGCTAATAATCCTAGTGTGTTCTTATTGTGTAGTTATTGTCTGAACGTACGCCTTAGCCTCCTCTGGCGAGACAAAATCAAGTCGCACTCCTTCCTATGCGATGCGTAATTTGGAAGGGTAGAGAATACCGAACCAGGCTCCCTGGATGCCTCGCAGCTGGCGACAAACCTCATTTAAGACAGCATGGGTTTGTGCTGTTAGTGGTGTAATCAGGGAAGATAGAGATGGTCTTGTTATTTATCTCACCCCGCTGCAGCTCTCTGGCTTTCTGAAGAATTTTTAAGCAGTCCGCGTAATAGTGCAGCCTCACTATCATGGCATGGGGTGGACCACCAGGATTAGGTTTGGGGGGCCAGAGTCCAGTAGGCTCTGTCCATGAGTGGATCCTTTTCAAGTCCGAAAGCCTCCCTCAGAAACGTGGACACGTCTGTAGTAGACACGGTATTTACTTCTGGCACACCAATAATGCGTATGTTATTACAGCCGGACCTGGATTCTAAATCTCCACACTAGAGCAGTGCAATATCTCGATATTTAAAATATATCTAGATAATTGTTTTTTGCGATGTAAGTTTAGACTACTGTATATTGATATAAAACAATATTGTTATACTTGAAATCCTCCTACTTTCTTCTTTCTCCCATGCTGTCCCATCCTTCTTCCTCACTGAATACAAACCCAGCTCCTCAGCCACTCTCTCTCTCTGCTTCCTTCTTATCCAGGACATGGGGGAGATTCAATTCAATTCAAAATCAAAAATACTTTATTAATCCCAGAGGGAAATTAAATGTTGTTGTAACTACTAATGGTTTCATTAAAGAGTTGTTCTAGATGCTGATGGCTGTGGACAGGAAGGATCTCTTGTCTTGTCTTACAGCAGATCTGAAGAAACCTCTGACTGAAGACACTGTTGTTGTATGACAGTCTGATGAAGAGGATGCTGAGGGTTGTCTGTAATGTTCTTCACTATATGAAGAATCCTTCTTTATACAATCATCTCCAACGTTTCTAGAGGAGTCCCCAGAACTGAGCCAGCCTTCTTTATGAGCTTGTTGATCTTTTTAAGTCACTGGTGCTACTACCCCAGCAGATGATGGCAGAAGAGACAGCTCTCTACAACAGACTTATAGAAGATATGGAGCATCTTGCTGCAAACATTGAAGGACTTCAGCTTCCTCAAGAAGTTCAGTCTGCTCCGTCCCTTCTTGTAGACACTTCACTGTTGCATTTCCAGTCCAGTCTGTTGTCCAGGTGAACCCCAAGGAATTTATACTTCTCCACCACCTCCACTTCTTCTCCCATGATGGAAATAGGGTTGGACCTGTTCCTGTTTCTCAATGCTACAATCATCTCCTTTGTTTTGTTCACATTCAAGATGAGATGATTGTTTCCACACCATGCCACAAAGTGGTCCACCAGTTCCCTGTACTCAGCTTCTTGTCAATCTCTGATACACCTGACCACTGCAGAGTCACCTGAATGTTTCTACAGATGACAGGAGTCTGTTTTGTACTGGAAATCTGAGGTGTACAAAGTGAAAAGGAATGGTGAGAGTACAGTCCCCTGTGGTGCTCCTGAGCTACTGACCACCTGGTTAGACACACAACCCTTCAGTCTCACAAACTGTGGTCTGTTTGTCAGGTAGTCTTTGATCCAGGTGATTGTTGAGGCCTCCACTTGAGTCTTCTGGAGTTTCTGACAATCAGGCTGGATTGTGTTAAATGCACTGGAGAAATCAAAGAACATGACTCTCATAGAGCTGTCTGCCTTTTCTAGATGACAGTGAGTTTGTTGAAGCAGGTGTATGATGGCATCTTCTACTCCAAGTCCATGCTGATAAGCAAACTGCAGTGGGTCCTGATATGTGCTTGTTTGTTTAGTCAGGTGAACCAACAGAAGTCTCTCCAGGACCTTCATGATGTGGGATGTCAGGGCAACAGGTCTATAGTCATTGAGGACTGATGGATGAGTTTTCTTTGATACTGGAACAAGGCAGGAGGTTTTCCACAACACTGGAACCTTCTCCTGGGTCAGGCTAAGGTTGAAGAGGTGTTGCAGAACCCCACAGAGCTGCTCTGCACAGACCTTCAGGACTCTGGGACTGACACCATCTGGACCTGCAGCTTCATTCTGGTAGAGCAGCAGACAGTCTTTCCAGCTGCTTCCTCACCTGACTTCTAGAGATGCAGAGAAGGAGGCAAAGGAGGTATCAGCATCTTCTGATTTGGTTGAAGACCAACATGTAGAAGGGTCCATGATTGAGGTGGTAGATAAAATATTTGAGGTGTGACAGGACAGTCTTGGGTCAAAGAGAGTGATATGTCTGTTTGGCTTGTGACAAGAGAGGAGGATGCTGAGCTTGTTCCTGAACTGAACCTATTGAAGAACATGTTCAGTTCATTGGTTCTGTCTAGGTTTCCATCCATCTGATCTTCCTTCTGCTTGAAGACTGTGATCTTGTTCATCTCTGACCACACCTCTCTGTTCTGCTGGAGCTTGCTCTCCAGCTGCTTCTTGTACACCTCCTTGTTGTTTCTTATCTTAACTTTTAGTTGCTTCTGTGTACGTACTCAATAATTTGCTGTCTCCCTCCCTGAAGGCTCTTTTTTTTCTAGTTTAGCAGTTCCTCCAAGTCAGTGCAGTGGTGATCCAGGGTTTGTTATTGGGGAAGCATCTCACTGTTCTGGTGGGGGATGGTGTTGTTTACATGGAAGTTTATATATTTGGTCAATGGTCACACACTCAGTCATGGCATTGATGTCCTCTTGATGTGGCTGACACTGTGCATCCCAGTCTGTAGCCTCAAAACAACCATGCAGGGCTTCTTCAACTTTTGTTGACCATTTTTTCACAGTTCTCTTTATTACAGGTTGCCTCTGAACAAGTAGTTTATATTTTGAGCAGAGAAACACAAGATTGTGATCTGATTTGCCAAGAGGGGGTCTTGCTTTAGCGATGTATGAATCTTTGACATTTGCATAAAACAAGTCCAGCGTTTTCTTTTCTCTGGTAGAGCAGCAGACAAACTGGTGGAATGTTGGAAGTGTAGCAGAGAGTGAGGCATGATGAAAAACCCCAGATATTGCAATAAACGCTCTAGAGTGTATTGTGTCTGTAGTTTAGCAACCTCGGAGCGGATGACATCACACGCAGTCTCGGCAACAACGTTGGGTGGAATGTAAACAGTTACCAAAATATCACTGGTGAACTCTCTTGGTAAATAATATGGACAACAACTTAGAGCTAACAGTTCAATATCTGGACTGCAGATAGGACACTTCACAGTAACATGTCCAGGATTACACCATCTGTTGTTCACAAGCACTGCCAACCCACCTCCTTTTTTTGCCACTCTTTAAATCTCTATCTGCTTGTATGGTCTGAAAGCCTGGCAGAGAAACGTTGGAGTCAGGGATGTGATCCTGCAGCCATGTTTCAGTGAAACACATAACACTGTATTCCCGATACTCTGGATGAGTCCTTATAGGGCCTGAAGTTCATCCAACTTGTTTCCTCGTGATCTCACATTGCCCATCATGATCGATGGAAGAGATGCTTGAACTTCCTTCTCCTCTCCCTCTTCTTTGCTCCTGCGCTGCATCCACGACGCCTCCTTCTCAACTCATTTGGGATTTGGGGCTGTAGTTTGAGATATTATTTGAGCTTTGGATATGTTAATCAGCTGCTCCTGGTTGTAAAAAACAACCTTGTTATTATGGTTACGCATCATAACAAATGTCCAAAAGCAAAGATATTTCAGTAAAAATCCTTCCATCTTCACAGCATCTGACACCAGAGGAGATAATCATCCAAAGAAAGGTGATTTATATCCAGAAAAAAGAGGAATTAAAGTTTTCAAAAGTAATATCTCATAATTAAAGTAACAGAGCTACTCCAACATACAGCCACCGTGAGCGGCGCAATTCTAGAAAGAGATGTTCAGCACAACAAGTAATCATGGAAGATATTTGAAGAGTAGCTTAGCTGCTGAACAAAACAAAAAAACAATGACTGTTCTTTTGGAGATGGTTTGGATTTAAATTGTCAGATGAGGGGCAGAAAATGTATTTCTCTAGACAATGCTGCAAAAAAGTCCCGACAAAAAATCGGAACTACGAATCTTTTCCATTTAAAACAGTGCTATAAGTGGAGTATGAGCATGTGTGAAACTGCAGCTTCAGGTCTGACAGACTTCAGCCTCCTTCACTGAAACAAGCCACAATCAGAGGAACAGTGAGAGCATGACATTATGGCTTATCATATCGCTAAAGACACAGTCCTTAGCGGCTAACAAGAGGGCTAATGCCTTAGTCTTCTTGTTCCACAGCTGATAATGGGACCGTGTCTTACTGATGTGATAAGCTGCTGATTTATTAATGTTGCGGTGCCACCTCTCACTTTTTCTCTCATAGGGCACAGCACGGCTAAATGAGTTCTGAACCGTGGTTTGTTTCAGGGAAAGAGGCTGAAAACACACTCGAACCTGCAGCTGCCGTTTCCCCACACACTTACTAATGTGAAGGCGGTACAGCTGAATGGACTGTACTTATATAGCACCTTTCTATCTTATTAAGACACAAAGCTCTTTACAACACAATCTGTGCCCTCATTTACCCATTCATACTCTCTACTAGAACTCTACAAAGAATAATCAGTGATTTATCACATTCATACACCAATGGGACATACATCGGAGGTAATGAGGAGTTCAGTGTCTTGCCCAGGCAAAGCAAAGGGCGTACAATGAGTTGTATGGGAGACTGGACACTAAAGAGGGCGAGAAGGACTTGTACCAATTGGCAAGACAGAGGGATCAGGCTGGAAAGGATGTGCAACAGGTTAGGCTTATTAAAGATGGGAATGGGAATGTTCTAACAAGTGAGGAGAGTGTGATGGGAAGATGGAAGGATTACTTTGAGGAGCTAATGAATGAAGAGAATGAAAGAGCAAGAACTCAACAAGAGTGGAGGTCATAGAACAAGAACAAGAGTGGAGGTCATAGAAACTATGGACCAGGAAGTGGGAAAGATTAGTGAGGGTGAAGTCTGGAAAGCTCTGAAAAGAATGAAGAAGGGGAAGGCAGTAGGACCTGATGACATACCAGTGTAGGTTTGGAAATGTCTTGGAGAGATGGCAGTGAGGTTTTTGACTCAAATATTTAATGGAATATTTGAGGGTGAGAAAATGCCTGAAGAATGGAGAAGAAGTGTACTGGTTCCCATTTTTAAGAACAAGGGTGATGTACAGAGTTGTAGCAACTACAGGGGAATTAAGTTGATGAGCCACACGATGAAGATCTGGGAGAGAGTTGTGGAAGCAAGACTTAGACAAGAGGTGACTATCTGTGAGCAGCAGTATGGTTTCATGCCAAGAAAGAGCACCACAGATGCATCTTTGCTTTGAGGATGTTGATAGAGAAGTACAGAGAGGGTCAGAAAGAACTCCATTGTGTGTTTGTGGATTTAGAAAAAGCATATGACAGGGTGCCAAGAGAGGAGGTGTGGTATTGCATGAGGAAATCTGGAGTGGCAGAAAAGTATGTTAGACTGGTACAGGACATGTATGAGGACAGCAGGACATGTATGAGGACAGCAGGACATGTATGAGGACAGCAGGACAGTGGTGAGATGTGCTGTAGGAGTGACAGATAGCTTCAAGGTGGAGGTGGGAGTGCATCAAGGATCGGCTCTGAGCCCCTTCTTGTTTGCTCTGGTGATGGACCGACTAACAGATGAGGTCAGGCAGGAATCCCCATGGACTATGATGTTTGCAGATGACATTGTGATCTGTGGTGAGAACAGGGAACAGGTGGAAGAGAACTTGGAGAGGTGGAGGTATGCACTTGAAAGAAGAGGAATGAAAGTCAGCCGTAGTAAGACAGAGTACATGTGTGTGAATGAGAGGGAGGCCAGTGGAACAGTGAGGCTACAAGGAGCAGAGGTCACAAAGGTGCAGGACTTCAAGTACTTGGGGTCCACTGTCCAGGAAAATGGGGAATGTGGTAAAGAGGTGAAGAAGAGAGTCCAGGCAGGATGGAGCGGATGGAGAAAAGTTTCAGGAGTGATTTGTGACAAAAAGGTGTCAGCAAAGGTCAAAGGAAAAGTTTACAAGACAGTGGTGAGACCAGCTATGTTGTATGGTCTGGAGACAGAGACATGGACAAAAAGACAGGAGAAAGAACTGGAAGTGGCAGAAATGAAGATGTTGAGGTTCTCCTTAGGAGTGACAAGGATGGATAAGATCAGGAATGAGATCATCAGAGGTACAGCACATGTTGAACAACTGGGAGATAAAGTTAGGGAGGCCAGACTGAGATGGTTTGGACATGTCCAGAGGAGGGACAGTGGGTATATTGGTAGAAGGATGTTAGAAATGCAGCTGCCAGGAAAAAGACAAAGAGGGAGACCAAAGAGGAGATATATGGATGCAGTTAGAGAGGACATGAAGGTAGTTGGAGTGAGGACAGAGGATGCAGAGGACAGAGTGAGGTGGAGGAGGATGACTCGCTGTGGTGACCCCTGAAAATGGAAAAGCCGAAAGAAGAAGAAGAAGAAGTGTCTTGCCCAGGAACACTTAGCATGTGACTGCTGGTGGACTCTAACCCCCAACTCTCCCATTGGAGGACAACTGCTCTAGCCTCTCAGCCACAGCTGAAGATAATTATTATTTAATATATGTAAATACTTTTTTTTTGTCCTTCTTTCGGCTTCTCCCTTCATCAGGGGTTGCCACAGTGATCTAGTCGCACGAAGATTTGGCAATTGTTTTTACGCCGGATGCCCTTCCTGACACAACCACAGACCACCAAGCTACCACAGCCCTCTGTGTGGAGCAGAGAGCTGATATCTAGGGTTCCCGGGGGAGCAGATGGTGTGGGTTAAGGGCCTTGCTCAAGGGCCCAGAGTGGGGCAGATGAGGGTGGAGACAGGTGTGACTGCTTCACTTATCCCACCCACATTTTTCATGTTGTCGGTACCAGGGCTAGAAATGGCGATGTTCCGATCACAAGCGCACCTTCTTAAACTCTGTGCCACCTCTCCCACTTTGTGACAACTGGGACAAAGCTTTGACTCATACATATTTTTGCTATTACTTTATGGAAAGAAAAAATATTGAGATATATATCATAATCACGATTAATCCTAAAAAAAAAGAGATATTAATTTCGGTCCATATCGCACAGCTCTACTTCACACTTGTTCTCCAGTTTAACCAGCTGCTGAGGCATGGTCTCCACTTTGGCTTGAAGAACAACAATATCATCCGTGCATGCTGACAGACTGCTCCGTCTCTGTAATGGTGCCTCTGAGCCCAGAGAGTTCTTGCTGCACCGTATCAATATCAGAGGAAAGTTCAGCTTTTAGGGTCTGTATTTCAGACTTAATGGATGACAGATTGTCCCCAAGTGCTGCGTGCAGTTCCATTTTAAACATGACTGAAATCTCTTCACGAAGTTCAGAGAGACGTTCACTCTTTGTTGACTCGTCCACACCAACAGGTGGTGTGTCGGATGTCACAGGTTGCGGTGAAGTTCTACTGTGAAGCGCGGATGCAGCGTCCACAGCAGGCTGCAGGCTAGGTTGAGAGGAACCTGTGCTTTTATTCACTTTTCATGACATTATGAATGCCAGAAATAAAAACAATCTTGTTTCAGACAAGCTTACTAAATTGTTTAAATAAAATAATCTACCAAATGCGCCTAAAATATTGGATAACAGAACTCTGTAGGAACTGAGCTCAAATGTGACCTGCTCCATGTTCAGCTAACCTGGAAGTCCCACAATGCAGATTTTAATGAAACTTTTAGAAGGTAATCACTGGATTAAAATCTGCAATTGATTAACATTTGGAATCAATCCAATTCAATATGGCTGCCACATCTAATTACAGTTATTAGCCAACACAGTAATGGTCAGAACTCTAATTTTACAGACATGAGCTCAAATGTGATGTGATCGTAGCTGAGTCATTCACATGTAATTTGAGCATGACGTCTTACAATATCGCATGAAATTGTGCATAAAGTAATTTTCAAAGTTTGACTAAAACAGTTACAGTATAATGTCCCTGCTCAGCATAAAATGATCTTGGTCTAAAACTCTGGCAATGAAAGATGGTGGGTGATAAGCATTCCTTCCTTCAAGGTCTGATTTATTGTGCTTGTCTAATAGGACTGGACTAAAGCTAAATGCATGTTTTGAAAGAGCTTAATCGTGCAGGTACAGTAGATAACAACAAAAAATATTAAATCATGTTATCTGGACCAGTTTCTTTAAGTGAGAAACATTTCATGCCCCATCTGGAGCACGTCAGATGAAGGACGAAACATTTCTCACTTAAAGAAACTGGTCAAGAGGACATGGTCCTGCCAAGTGCAGCTCAAGATCACTTAAAAAATGACAAAACTGTAACTACACTGTTCATGTTTATTCTAAAGCCTTATTAAAGTTTGTACTTTATCTCTAACAGTTGATTAATACAGGTATGCTTTTCTTTTGACAGAGTGAGAAACATTTTTCACAGATGTTATGCTGCTAACAAGGAAAAACAGCGCCACAAAATTACAAAACTGGAGGTGACTCGTTTAAAATAATACATGAAAAACAACTTGCAGGTAATGAATTTGTTTGCGTCAATAGAACCTACAATTAACCCTCATGATGATAAAAGTCTAGGGAAAAAAAACAGTTTGAACCTTTATGTGAGTCTACATAAAAATTCACAACATTAAAAGTCCAACAAGTGAGAAGAAACACAAAGAACCCACCTTTAGAGGACCTCATGAAGTTCAGACGGTGTGTTTTCAGACTGAGGACAAGGTTCAGGTTCCACTCAGGTAATAAAAGTCTGTCACGCGTTTCTCCACAACACTCTGGGTTAAATATTTGCTCAGAACCACAAAATGTTTTACGTGAGCTGTCATCAGGACAATAAAAATTATTCCTCCTTTTTTTTTTTTTGAAACCAGAAGTTCTCAGGAAACTCAGGCAAACATGCAAACAAAGCTCAAATGTGGTCTGTAAAGTCCCAGCACGTGCCGAAGTGTGTTGATGCATCTACAGCCTAAAATTCAAACACCACTTTGTAGTAACAGCTTCCAAAAGATCATCCATCCAGGTATAATTCATCCATCATCCATCCATCCATCCATCATCCATTCATTAATTCATCCATCCAACCATCCATTCATCCATTCATCCATCATTCTCTTAGGCTTGTTTTAGAGTTGGGTTGCAGCAGCTTGAGCAGGGAGGCTCAGGCATCTCTTTCCACAGCCACCTCTTCCAGCTCTTTTGGGAGGACCCTAAGGTGTTCCCAGGTCATCCGAGAGACATAGTCTCTCTGACGTGTCCTGAGTCTCCCCCTGGGCCTCTTCTCAGTCATACATGCATGGACATATCCTTACTAGATGCTCGAACCACCTCAACTGGCTCCTCTCGATGTGGAGGAACAGCAGCTGTACTCCAAGTCTCTCCAGGATAACTGAACTTCTCACTTTATCTCTAAGGGAGAGTCCAGTTGGTTAACACTCATTTCAACCATCTGTATCCACAAGGAAACACAGTTGGGAGTTTTCAATCTCATTCAACACATTTTCATTCCTTTGGTCACTACCTGGGTGTCATGGTCATAGACGAAGGTAGGAATGCAGACTGACTGGTAAACAGAGAGCTTTACAGGTCAGCTCCCTCTTTACCATAATGGACCAGCACAGAATCCGCAATACTGCAGATGTTCTACCAATTTGTCTGTTAATCTCCCACTCCATTCTTCCCTCCCTCATGAACAAAACCCCAAGATACTTGAACTCCTCCACTTGAGGAAGAACATCACTCTCAACCCAAAGAGGGCAATCCATCCTTTCCCAGCTCAAGATCGTGGGTGATCTTCAGCTCTCATAGGAGCGGTTCACAGCAAGTGTGACGCTGCTTGGATGAGGATCAGTATATTCAAATATTGAATATACTGATCCTCATCTAAGCAGCTTCACACTTGCTGTGAACCGCTCCTATGAGAGCTGAAGATCACGGCACGATGCCAATGTCAATTTATTTATATGGCACAAAAATACAACAAACGTTGACCAAACTGCTTTACAATGTAGTCAAATTTAAATGAAACCAAGAAAGAAGAATGGGAAAATACATATTGTGTCACTAAGGGAACACAAGCAAGTTTACAGAAAGTTTAAGAAAAATCAGAGCTCTAATTCTAAAAAAGTTGAGTCAGCTCTTCTGGATGGGTTGTTAAAAAAATGGGTTGATCCACTATGAGAAGGTGCTATTTATAAGACTGAGCTTAGTACACCTCCTCAGACTGAATATGTCATTCAGATGAAAGATGACATGTTTCTACAAATTTTTTTAACACATCCAGAGGACCTGTCTTTTTATTTGTTTTTATTTTTCTACCTGGATTTTTGAGCATGCATCAGGATACAGAGCTCTAATGCCAAGATTCGAATTGTCTGCTGAATTCCTTAGATGAAGAACTTCACTAATTGGCTTTTCCATTTATGTGAATACTCCTGTAAAGTGTCCTGAGACTACTTTGTTGTGAATTGGCGCTATATAAATAAACTGAATTTAATTTAATTGGTTCTCATAAGCCCCTCATCCACAGGTCTGGTTCTTGTAGGGTCCCATACATAGTTCCCACACACGTGACCGGTATTGCGCAATACCGGGTTTTCCGCCATCTGTATAGGCGGAAGATGGCGAACAAACAGACTAGAGCTACCAGAGCTAAGTATATTGATACTCTTGAACAAAGGTGGGCGGATGAACGCTAGAGAGCGCTAAAGCGCTATTCCGCTTACAGTGGACCTAAACTTTTTGTCAGCGTTTTTGTGAATTGACTAACTTTTATAATTCATAAGCGGATTTGTGCTATTTTTATTTAAAATGCAGTACCGCTAATAACTAATTATCTATCAGTAAAAACCAATAAACTTATTTACAAGCTCTTATGCTGCTTGTTTTTTACCTTTTTCCCCACCGTAAGAGCAGAGAGGAGGAAGGGTTGGAGGGGGGAGGGAGGGGGGGGAGGGGGGCAGAGCTGAGAACAGACTCGGCTCTACCATGTAGGTAAATGCCTGGGGGTCCCATTTCAGCAGTGGCCCCGGCCCCGCCTCGCCCCGTGCAGTCACCTACATCACTAACATTGCTCATGCTTGTTAATGTACATTTAACATAAAAATAATTATAGTTACGATGAAAACGATCATTAAATATACGCAATAAAAAAAACGGTCGATTTCTTTATCCCCCTACTAAAAATGGACTATTCCATCTTCCGGGTCATAGTTGAACTCAGGGGCTAATTCTGTAGCTGGCTGCGCTCGGTGTCTTCATAAATCCTTAAAGAACCCCGCTGTTTCAAGCCAAATTAACGTGGCCGGATGATTTTAAGGTGTGTTTTGTGTCGACCATTCGACGGTGAGTCGTTATTTTTATGTATTTTAGTTACTTTTCATTAAATCTGTTGACTACCTATAGACGCTAACTGTGTCTGCCGGTTGGTTGTGCTGGGTTACTAATGGAAATCCTTAGAGAACCCAGCTGTTTCAAGCCAAATTAACGTGGCCGGAGTATTTTATTGTGCGTTTTGTGTCGACCATTCGACGGCGAGTCGTTAGTTTTATGTATTTGGGTTACTTTCATGTATAAATGCGGTGGCGACACACCCGTGTATTTGAGATTTAAACGTGGTTTTAGGGATTAAAAGATCATTCTATTTTTTGTTAATTTCGTGGCCGAATAGAATATATGTACGTAAAGTATTAAATAAATCCTTTGATTTTTGTAATTTCATCCTTTTAGGATCATTTTTGTTACTTTTCAGTTGGCAGTGTAGTGCAAATATTGATAACGCTGCCGGCTATATATAATAATATATAAATATATAAATAGCGGATTAGATTAGCTTCCCCTAATTTTCACAAGACATTTGTGCTTTTGAAATTGTGGACCTAAAAAAATTAATAAGCGTTTTAGAAATTGTGGAACTAATTTTTTAATTAGCGGTGCCCAGCTTTGCTCTTGAACAAGGCGCAAGAGCTAGATATCTGCAAAAAATAGCAGTGGTCTGAGTTGACCCCTATGAGTTGGAGAAAGAAATCATGTCAGATGAAGCGGACAAGTTGTCACCAAGAAGTTACTCTGATATCGTTAATTATTTAGTACTTTAAATACAAGGAGTGCCTACAAGGGAGGAGCTTCACAGCATCCATGGATGCTTATAATCAGTGACAGATTTGTGAATGACGTCCAAATCTTCATGTTAATAACAGTTCTGGTGACTGGCAGAGTAAGTGATTACAATAATGTACTGTACACGTAGATGTCCCTCATAGCTACAGCTAAGCTAATTTTTGCTACAGTAAACATTGGTGTTATTTACTACGTGCTAAGCTCACGTAGCTTGTGCTAAAGTAAATATCAGCTATTTTTAACATAAAAAAGATTAGCTTAGCTAATGTAACTTGTGCCACAGTAAATATATGTGATGTTTACTTTAGTAAAAGCTACATCAGCTAAGCTAATCTTTGCGACGTTAAAGATTGTTGTAAATATCAACGATGTAGTACAAGCTACTTCAGCTTACCTGATGTAGCTTGTACTACAGTAAAGATCGCTGATATTTCTCACATTACTACATTATTTATTTAGCCTATGACTGCCTTTCATACTGAAATTTGTAATTATTGCTCAGTCATAGTATTTAACGTTTTACAGTAACTGATATTATTTATTTTCCACAATGATCTGCTTTTGTTAATAAAGTTAGTGGTGAAAAGTTACAATTTGGTAACTTTATTTAATCCATTAGCTAAATGTTGTTTTAAACCCTGAAAGCATTTTAATTGTTTTCGTCCTTTGTGTTGTATTTCTGTATGAGGTACTAAGAGTCCCAGAAGATGGATGAAACTTCACTTTGTCCAGAGATGGATGAAACTCCACTTCATCCAGAAGTTGTGTGCAGTCGTGCACAGCAGCAAATGAGTGAAAATATCATTTCTATAAAGAAATCTGCTTTTGAAGTACATTTGGTGTTGCTGTGAAACATGCATTTCTAAATGCACGTGTGCTTACCTTTAGTTTGAATAAAACAGTTGCACCAAGTTTCACCTTCTTTATTTCAATAATTAAGATACACTGTGTAATGTCCAATACTGAGAAATAGTTTAATTGTAATGTAACCTCTACTAGACATTCTATTGCACATAAATAAAACCTAGATGTAGTGATTGTTCTTTGGCAACTTACCAGTTTAGTGTTTTATTGACATGTACAAAACATAAAAACATGCATGTTGCTGTATGGTTCCTCCTCCAGGAGGAGACTGGTAACGTTTAGAGTAAAATCTATAATTATAAATTCAAAACAGTTGAAACTGAATACAATATGAGAAAAAATACCAGATCAAAAACACTCTTCAACACGGAATGATGGAGACCAGTGCAGTTTCTGATTTTAAACAAACTGGAACAGAATCCTCGTCATGTGGGACCGCCTGATTGGAGCAGCCAGCCCCTCAGGAATCCAAGACTGGACCCAGGCCTAGGATCTGAGACTGGACCCAGGTCTAGGATCTTTTCTTTGGATGGAACTTGGCCCTTCACTCGTCTGTACCTTAAAATAAAGATTACCGTAGTAAACATTGTCATGTTTGCATCACAAAGTCTAGAATAAGACTCCCAAGTTTGCTACTCAAAGTAGAGAAAAAATAAATTGTTAAGTTGAGGAGCTGGGTGCATGCCCCCGGAGACTTCCTCTTGGGACCCAGGACCCTAGACCCGCCTCCAGCTCCACACGTCCCCCTCCCCCTATTCAGGTCTCCCTCAGAAATGGCAACTCATACTAAATAAATCAAGGAAACCTGAATTAAGTTTTATAAATTGTATTAAAGTAAAGGCAGGAAAAGGTTACAGTTTATAGCGCTGGCTCTCTGATATGATCAGCATCCGGAAGAGGTGTGTTTTTCTTGTTCAATCCGGAGTGGGTGCTCTGATTTCGGTCAGCTGCTCTCAGCCTGTCCCTCCACCGAGATGGGGACGCGGCTGGCCGGGTCAGACTGGACGTCGCTGGCTGGGTCGGGATGCCTGTGATTCGGTTCAGCGAGAGTAGCGTCCCGCTGAAGCCCCGGAGCTCGAATGTCCAACGTAAAACTAACTTGACCACGGTTTAATCTGGCGCTATGACTCTGCAGACGTTGAACGTTGCTGTCTTGCAGTGTGTAGTGTAAAATACTTCCACACAGCGGACATGTTACGAAGAAAAGTTGGCTAGTTGCTAGCTAAGATGCTACTCACCAGTGTTGCCAGATCTCGCGACAGAAACAAATGACCAGCTCCATGAAAACAAGCCCAAAAACAAGCAACCCACTCTTTGAAAACAAGCCCATCTGAGTACTCACTCAGTCCTCACGCTGTAGCTGGCTGCAAACTATGAAATGGATTTCCTGAATTTGAGGTGGGTCTTGTTACTCTGGGTTCATGAGACACACCTCCGTTCAGGAAATCCATTCCATAGTTTGAAGTCAACGTGCATCATGGATCGGAAATATCGGCAGGTTGGATCAAAAATCTGATACGTAAATTATGCTGGTATCGGAGGCCGATTCCGGATCGGATCGGCCCCATCCCTATTGGGATGCAGCATTAGCACTGATAATTTCACACCTAGCAGGAATCAGAGTCAGAGTCAGAGAGTCAGAGAATCTTTATTGTCATTTGCACCGCATGTGGTACATGTGATGAAAACGAGATTATGTACACAGGGTCCCAGTTACATCCAACAACAAAATGTAAGAGAAAAACAGTAATAACATCTAGGATATAACTAAGAAAAACATCAACTAAAAATACACTAAGCACTAATGTAATAGAAAAACATCATTACAAACAGCAGCACGAACATGAGTCTGTATGAGCAGATGGTCACAAATGAACACAGCAACATGAAACAGATCAACATCAGCATGATGTGATATTTTGCAGTGATTATTCTTTTTTTTTTTTTGTAATTTTTTATTTTCATAGATTCCCAAGAAAGTATACATTACAGAACTTTTAAGTATTTAACAGAAAAACGTCCAATATAAAAAGTCACCATATCACGAAATGAACGTCATCATTTAACATATACTGTATTGGACAATTATAGCATTGTCTTATGAGAGTCAAGACAAAATTTCAACTTCACTTCCCTGAGAAATTTTATAATGTAATTAGTAATTAGTGAGAAAAAATAGAACAAATTTAAAAAGTAAAAAAGCAACCCACACATAGCGATAAATAAAAAAATAAAAAAATAAATAAACAGAAACGACCAACCAAAACATATAAAATAAGAGCACAACAATGTTGAGTGGTTAAACTAAGGAGAGTGGATTATCTGGGTGATTTTATCAAGGTTGTTTTCAAAAAATGAAATCAATTCTTTTAAGTTTTACATAGTCCACCCAATTCTGCCACCACTGACAGAATTGTTCAGTCTTGTAGTTGAGAAAGGCTGTTATTTTTTCCATTTTATATATATTAAATGTTATGTCGATCCAGTCATCTAAGGTAGGTTTGTCTTGTGATAACCATTTTCTTGTAATGTTTTTCTTACTTGCTGTTAATAAAATAGTCATCAAATATTTTGTTTTTTTTGAAGACTCTTGAGGAATTATGCCAAAATACATAAGCTTGATTTCCAAAGGAATGTTTCGCTTGAAAATTTTTTGTAAGGCATTATGTAACTCTTTCCAGTAATCTTTTATAATTGGGCAGTCCCAAAAGACATGAAAATGGTTTGCATCTTGATTTCCACATTTTCTCCAGCATATAGGAGGATTTCCATCATAGTGGCTTTTCTGAGCAGGTGTGATAAAAAATCTTACTAAATTTTTCCATCCATATTCTTGCCATTGTAAGGATTTATTATATGTCCATTGGTTTCTCCACATTAGTGTCCATTCCTCCTCTGTTATTGTTAAATTGCCCTCGCTTTCCCATCTTGCTTTAATGTGTAGTGTTGAATTGTTTTTTAGATCTGTTAAGTTTTTATATATAAGTGAAATAATTTTCCCTGTGATTTTTGATTTGTAGGCTTTAATAAAGATTTCCATTAGGTTTATATTCTTATCAGTAATTGGCTCAATTTTTTGATTAACAAAGTTTCTTATTTGTAAATATCGATAAAAGTCCTGCTTGTCCAGAGAATATTTCCTCTTAAGAGTTTCGAAATCATCTAAGATTTTGTTGTTCATTATTGTACATAAAGCAGTAATTCCTTTGGAGGTCCAGTTCTTAAACCTGGCATCCAGTTTGTTTGGAGTGAAATTTGAATCATATGCAATCCATTTTATGGCCGCTAGGTCGTGTTCTAGTGCATTTTTTTTGACAATATTTTTCCACACATTAAGAGTTGTTTTAATCCAGCGGTTATCTATATTATTTATGTAACATTGCATTTTTTCATCAGCCAAAATTGCCTGTATAGGAATTGGTGTCTCTTTCATTTCAATAGTTTTCCATTTAGCATCATATTTTGGGTCGCACCAATATATCAATGTTCTTACTTGTGCTGCTAAATAATAATCTCTTATTGAAGGTAACCCCCAACCTCCCATTTTCTTTTCAAGTTGTAAGACCTTATATCTAATTCTAGGTCTTTTACCCTGCCAAATATATCTTGATAATAGCTTGTCCCATTCGTTGAAAACTTTTTGATTTATTTCAATTGGTAAAGTTTGAAATAAATATAATAATCTGGGCAGTATATTCATCTTAATTGAGTTAATTCTTGAACTAAAACTTAAGAAAGGAGTTAGATTCCATCTTACGATATCCTCTTTAATTTTCTTTATCATGGGAACATAATTATATTCAGATAATTTTTCGAGGTCCTTTGGCATAGTGATTCCTAGATACTTAAGACGATCATTGTGCCAAGCTAGGGGATACTTATTTTGAATTTCCTGCGGTGGAGTATAATTATAGGACAGCAACTGAGTTTTGTTAATATTAATTTTGTATCCTGATAACTGACCAAATTGATTGAATACTTGCATCAATGCTGGAAGGGAGTGGGTTGGCTGTTCTAAATAAATTAATATATCGTCTGCATAACAAGCCAATTTATGTTCTATCCCTTTTATCATTATTCCTTTAATATCCTTATTTTGTCTTATTAATTGGGCTAGTGGTTCTAGATATAATGCAAATAGTAACGGTGACCACGCACAACCTTGTCTTGACCCTCTTTCTAAAAAAATTCTATCTGATAGCTGTCCATTAACTTTAATTTTCGCTGTGGGTTTGTTGTATAATGCCTGTATTGTTTTTATTATCGTATTATGTAATCCAAATTTATGTAGAACCCTAAAAAGAAAATTCCAGTCAACTGAATCAAATGCTTTTTCTGCATCTATACTGATAATAATAGCTTCCAGTTTATTCTTTTGTATGTGATCCATAATATGTAATGTCCTCCTTACATTATCCTGTGTTTGACGTTGGCGTATAAAGCCAGTTTGATCATTATTTATTAGGGAAGGGAGAAATTCTTCCAATCGTCTGGCCATTATAGATGTAAAAAGTCGATAATCAATATTTAAAACAGATATCGGTCGGTATGAACCGCAATCCAATTTGTCTTTGCCTTCTTTGTGTATTACTGATATTATTGCCTCTTTCCAGCTTGGTGGTGTTTGCGCTTCTTTCAAAGTCCAATTTAATGAAGGAAGGAGGATTGGAATCAGCTCCTTCTGAAATTCCTTATAAAATTCTGCTGTATATCCATCTGACCCTGGTGATTTACATGGTTTTAATCTACTTATTGCGTTTTTCAGTTCTTTTTCTGTAATATCAGATATCATTTTTGTATTCTGTGCTTCGCTCATATGGGGTAGTTCTAGTGTGTTCAAATATTCATCAATTTCTTCTGTAGTTCCTCCAGAGATTTTTGAATATAGGGTTTTGTAAAATATTTCAAATGCTTCCTTGATGTCATTTAATTTGGTCTTTAATAATTTTGATTTGGGGTTTCTGATTTTATGGATTGTATTTTCTGCTATTTTCTTTTTTAATTTCCATGCTAATATCCTCATAGATTTTGATCCACCTTCATAGTGTCTTTGTTTAAGAAACATGAGGTTTTTCATAGTCTCCTGTGCTGTCATATCATTTATTTCATTTCTAATTTTTTTTAATTCTTCTAATGTATCTGGTGTACAATTTTGTTTGTGCTTTTGTTCTAAATTTACCAATTTTTTATGCAATTCCTCTGATTTTTTATTTCTTAATTTTTTTAAATGTGATGCCATGGCTATAATTTTTCCCCTCAAAACCACTTTAAGAGTGTCCCATAGTATCGGTGGAGATACTTCTCCATTATCATTGAAATCTAAAAAAGAACCAATTTCTTTCCGTGTTTCCTGTTTGAACCACTGGTTATTAAGCAAACCTGAATTGAATTTCCATATGTTCTTTCTGTTTTGTAAACCAAGGTCTACTGTTAAATATACCGGTGAGTGATCACTCACATCAATTGTTCCGATCTCACATCGGTCCATCTTGTCCCTATCTTTTGTAAATGTTAAAAAATAATCAATTCTTGTATATACTGAATGAGTGGCTGAATAGTATGTGTAATCCTTTTTATTAGGGTAAAAATCTCTCCATATGTCTATCAGACCAACTTCCTTAAAAAGTGTATTTATTTTTTTATGCTGTTGTTCTTTCTGGTATGTTTTCTTCCCAGATGAGTCCATTGGTTGCAAATGTATGTTCAGGTCTCCTCCTCCAAGCAGAATGCCCCGTGTTTCTTTTACCATTATATTAGTTATTCTCTTGAAAAAATCAATATCGCTCCCCGGAGGAGCATATATGTTAAATAATGTAATAGGGTTTCCTCCTACATTCCCTCTCACAAGCACAAACCTGCCTTCCTTGTCCACCAGTTCGTATGATTTTTCAAAATGTATCTTGTTTGAGATAAGAGTAGCTACTCCCCTTCTACGTCCTAATTTGTATGAGGAGAAAAACAATTGGTTGAAGCCCATTCTTCTTAGTTTTTCATGTTCACTTTTGTTCAGATGGGTTTCTTGTAAATACACTACGTGAGCCTGCTCCTTCTTCATTTTGGTTAAAATCTTACTGCGTTTTATTGGATTGAGCAACCCATTTACATTATATGAAATAACCTTTAATTTATCACCAGCCATATTTCAGTCTGTATGTTTTAATGATTTTGTGTTTTAACCACATCCTTCCTGAATATTCACATAAAAAACCCATAAAAAAATCCACATTAAAGCTGCATGGAGCTTGAACAAAAACTATAAACTGTTCTTGAACAAAAATAAAAAACAAAAACAAAAACACGTTGACTTCCAACTGTGGGGTCTCCAGTGTGACCCTTAGTCCTCCCCACTGAAAGGGGGGGTTTGAAGGTGAGCCTCTCTCTTCTGGTGGTGGGAGAGGGCCTTCGTTTGCCATTAGGCCTATGTCCATTTAATGACAACGTAAAAAGACCACCCGACAATTTTCATTATATCTATTGCCTCAGTTCTTATTTCTGTTCAATGAACTCTTATTCACATGTTCTTCAAAAAGTCTCAAACAAAAGGGAAATCACTCACCGCTGATCTCTTTTACTTATCTGTTTCTTAAATGTCCAGTTATTTCTGATCCTGCCGTCTGAACTCTCGGAGTTTCTCCTTGTAGCCTCGGGTCCGATCTTCACCCCTCCTGCTCCTCTTCCTCTCGGTGTGCCACATCAGTTCTTGCATCTGTTCCATTAAAGCCTCCGGGCGTTTGATGACAGTCACTGGGAATCCTCTCTTGTCCAGGTCGCTTGTTGCCTCCTCTGCTGAGCCATACAGCACGGTTCCTTCAGGATAAAACACTCTCATCCTGGCTGGGAACGGGGTCTGGAAACGGATCTTCTTCTCCTTCAGCACTGATTTCACCTCTGCATATTTCCTCCTCTGCTTCATAACGTCAGGTGCATAATCATGGTCCAAGTTAATCTTGTTTCCCAGATATTCAAATCCTCGTTTCTGCCAGGCTAGTTTTAAAAGTTCTTCTTTCATCCTGTAGCTGGACATTTTAATAATAATTGATCTCGGTGTCGCAGCTGGTGGCGGCTTTGACACGCCGGCGCGGTGCGCGCGCTCCACCCGCAGCTCTGCTGAAACTGGCACTTCCAGTTTTTCTTTTAACAAAGTTTCCACAAAATTCACCATTGATGGAGCCTCGTCTTCTGCTCCTTCTTTGACGGCATATATTCTAACATTTTCTCTTCTGGATCGTCCTTCCAGATCAGTTAATTTAGCGTTCATTTCCTTGTGCAGTTTAAACATTTCTGCTGTCATTTCTTCATTTGTTTGTATTCGAGTTTCAGCGTTCATGATCCTCCCTTCCGCCTCTTCTACTCGCTTGTTTGTCTTTTTAATTTCTTCTCGAATTCCTTTTAGCTGCATATCATTATCTTTTCTGAATTCTCTCAGTTCTTTCAGTATGAGTTCCAGACTCACGCCGCCGGCTTGTTGCTCATCAGCTGTTAGCGCGTCCTCGTCCTCCATGTCGCTGACAGCTGGTGCAGGTGCGGTCTGGTCCACTTCGTCTCCTTCGTGCAGCTTTGATAGCGCAGACTTCTTAAGAAGTTTTACTTTTGGTGGCATCTTCGAGCCCTGTTCTTAATTGTCCAAGGATTAATATTTCAAATCTGAGTCGTTTAGGGCTATATTTAACTTAAGCGTCGGGAGCGCGTTTCACTACGCTGTCATCCTCTCGCTCACCAGCCCGGAAGTCTTCTGCAGTGATTATTCTTATTATTTATTTATTCATGAGTCTAACAGCCTCAGGGTAGAAGCTGTTCCTCAGTCTAGTGGTTCTACATTTGATGCTCCTCAACCTCCGTCCTGAGGGGAGTGGGGCAAAGAGTGAGTGTGCTGGGTGAGTGAGGTCTTTCATGATGCAGGTGGCTCTTTTCCTGCATCTGGAGGTGTAAATGTCTGTGATGGTGGGGAGACTGACTCCAACAGACTTCTGTGCAGCCTTCACCACTCTCTGCAGAGCTTTCCTCTCTTCAACTGTGCAGCCTCCATGCCACACGTTGATGCTGGAGCACAGGATGCTCTCCACTGCACACCTGTAGAAGGAGGTGAGGACTGGGCTGCTCAGACCAGCTCGTCTCAGCCGTCTGAGGAAGTAGAGTCTCTGATGACCTTTCTTGATCAGGCTGGTGGTGTTGTTGCTCCAGCTGAGGTTATCATTCATGTGTACACCCAAGTACTTGTAGCTGGAGACCACTTCTACCGCAGATCCTCTTATGTTCAGTGGGGTGTGGGTGTGGAATGTGGCCCATCTTATCTATGAATTAGATTAACAAAGAGTAGGCACAATGTTGTCAGCAATTCTGACTTGTTTTCTGAATTATAAGAAAATCCAGATGAGGTGATATCAGGAACTGAACACAGTTTTGCTGACAAATACCTTCAGATGAGCAGCCACTGAAGACAGGTGCTTTTTTTTGTTGCGAGGCACGATCTGCAGCGCCTACATTTGGATGCTGGCTTTTGGTTCAAACTCTTGGCCCAGCTGAAGATGAGCTGAAGATTGAAAGTTGAAATTGAAAGGTTAAGATTAAACTTCTGCTGACCAAAAGCCTTACTGTTTCCCTGGAAAATGCAAATAAGAAATCTATTAAAGAAAAATAAATATTTATATACAGTATATCGGACGCTGAATTATTAATTAATAATTAATCTAATGAATCAAATGATTACTTAATCAAAGCCGGCATACAGTGGTTGTTTTTATTTACACCACTCTTCCACTGAAATAAAGCACGATGATTATAAACCAGTATTATAATTATTTCCATGGTGAAACAGCGCCGCTTGGTGGTGAAGTGAAGCAGCGCAACGTCACCCGTGCAACCCGGAAGTATTGTTTGACTCTACGGATCACGTGATTCACGCTCCCGTGTCTTGCAAAGGCGTCTCAGGTAACCGGAAGTGTCCGTGTGAGTATGTTTTCAACCATAGACATCATACAGTATTTATATATTTATGTCTATGCTTTCAACTGTGGTGAAGGCGACAGTGTAGAAACCGGAAGAGACTGCTGGTTTAGCAGATAAAGTTAAAAGATCGTGGTTCTTTGTAATTTCCTTTTAAAATGAGGTTTTGTCAGACGTAGCCTGTGGTTTGTGGGAAGAACTTGTGTTCTGCATCTGTTCTACATCAATAAGTTCAAGATTATTTCAAGAAATTCTGGTGGGTGGTGCCTTCTGCAAGGGATAAGGTAAATTCCTCAACATTCAATTCAGTTTATTTATATATATTTATAAAGTGCTACATCACAACACAGTTGTTTCAGGGCACTGAACAGGAACATTCACATACATAGAAAAGTTGATTAGTAAAGTTCTCTATGTAAGAAATCCAGCAGACTCTTTGAATGTTTACTTCATCACAGTCTCCCATCCTGAGCAAGCACAGTGGCAACAGTGGAAAGAAACAACTCCTTTAAACAGGAAGAAACCTCCAGCAGAACCAGGCTCAGGACAAGCTTTGACCGGCTGTTTGAGAGACATATGAACACAGAATAGGTCCAGGTGAACCTGAACGACAAAAAAAAACACAAGCTAAGGATATAAAAAATAATTACAAATACAAAACAGGTTGAGCAGAGTAAGTAAAGACAGTAGCAGAGTGAAAAAATGTGGTCAGTTTGTCCTCCAGCAGTCTAAGCCTACAGCAGCAGAACTAAGGGACAGCTCAGGAAACTATAGGATTTATGAAAAAGTAAAGTCTTCAAACTGGACAATGTGTCAGCCTCACAGACAGAAACTGGAAGTTGGTTCCACAAGAGAGGAGCCTGACAACTGAAAGATCTGCCTCACATTCTGCTGCTGGAAACAGTCCAGCTCGCCTCAGTAGAGTCTCTGATTTATATTTTATATACACAGCTGTGGTGGGATGCATCACAAACAATGATAAGTCCAGCTACAGGCAGGAGGTGGAACATCTGGAGAGGACTCCACTCACCCAGCACACACACTCTTTGCCCCACTCCCCTCAGGAAGGAGGTTGAGGAGCATTAAGTGTAGAACCACTAGACTGAGGAACAGCTTCTACCCTGAGGCTGTTAACCAGAAATAATCACTGTAATCAGAGTCAGAGAGTCTTTATTGTCATTTGCACCGCATGTGGTACATGAGATGAAAACGAGATTATGTACACGAGGTCCCAGTTACATCCAACAACAAATGAAAGAGAAAAACAGTAATAACATCGAGAACTAACT
>JBBPBX010025226.1:20703-39061 GCA_038048925.1 Garcialebias charrua | reverse complement strand
GGAGCCGAGCTGAGGCCATCTGCAGACTGTGCTATCTGAAATGATTACTCACGGACTAAATCTCCCTGCTTGTCATCAAATGCAACATGTCTTGTCTCTATTCGTGCTTAAGCTGGTAGAGGTTTTTTTCGACTTTATCATAGAGTGTCCTAAGACAAAATGTGATAGATTCTTTTTTTGAATACCAAAATTATCCGACTGTATATTCCTTTTTCCATATCTGATTGTGGTGGCGCGGTTTAATTACTGCTGCGGCTTTCCGTGCGTACTTCCCTCTTAAGCCTAGGATATAGTTGACGCGTCGCATAGGGCGCGCGGCCAAAGTGACGCAATCGCGAAGTCCCCGCCCCCGCGCTTTGGCCAGCGCGTTGGTTTCGCGCGTGGTCGTGCACCTCCTAGATTTTGAAGCTCCGCAAGCCTAGCGCGCGCGCCGAATTGATTGACAGGTCGGGTGTGGACCTCACCGACAGTCTTCACGCCAGAATCTGCAGCTGTCTGCGCCGCTGTGGTCGTGGAAACGGCGTCGCGACGCATGGAGGAATGTTTTGTGACACAAAATGTTAAAATTCTCCTTCATTCCTGATCTGGAGTCGGACTTTTCTTTTGTTTTTTCGCCAAAAGTCACGTGATCGCTTTCTCCTCCGCTGACTCCATGCATTGAAAGCCGCAAATAAAGACAACAGTTCAGCACGCGAGCAGAAAGCTATTTGTTTTTGTTGTGTGATTTCAAACAGTTCTTCTTCTACGGTAGATTTCTTCTTCTACACCCTTTCTTGCAACATATGCACAGGTTTTAGAGGGTACTGCCACCTGCTGGTCCGTAAAAGAACAGCACTTTGCCAAGCGCTGCCGTGCCACACTATAAACGCATGCACAGTGAGCGCGCAGCACGCGCGCTCCAGCTTGCGGATCAAAGCGCGACTATATCCGAGCCTTTAGGATGGTGCGTGCGCCAATTGCAAAACTTTGTACCTTGGTGCAAATATGCCAATAAAGATATATTCTATTCTATTCTATTCTATTCTGCTAATTTCAGTTTGTTATGCTCCTTTCAGCCTAATTATGCTAGTTTCACTTATTTCAGCTATAACTTTGGCTGTTTTATGATAATTTTATCCTTTTCAGCTAATTTCACTTTTTTTACACTCATTTTAAGCTTTTTCAGCCTAATTAAGCAGAAATGTACTTTTCCCACTTACTTCTGCTAATTTAAGCTTCTTTCTGCTATTTTAACTTCTTTTTCATTGTCTTTTGCCAATTTAATCTCTTTTCAGATAATTTCCACGTTTTTGTGCTCGTTTCTGCTTCTTTCAGTCTAATTGGGCACAACTGTGCTCCCTCCACTTCCGTCTGATAATTTAACCTTCTTTCTACATTTTCAGCTACTTTTTGTTGTTGCTAATTTCAGCTTTTAGATCTAATTTACTAATTTTTGTGCCAATTTCTACTCATTTAAACCAAATCCAGCAAATATGTGTTCTTTCTGCTTTCTTCTGCTAACTTAGGCTTGTTCTAACTTTTCAGCTACATTTCTGCATGTTTTTAGCTAATTTCAGCTGTTTGTTTTAGCAAGTTCTTCAGCAATAATCATTCACACTGCATTTTTGCAGGGAATGCACGTTCTCTAGTTAATGTTATGTCCAGTGTACCCTCATCAAGTACGGTACTGCTTGGAGAAGTCTTTATGTCGCGCAGCAACTCTCGAACGATTAGAGCGGTTAAATACCTGAAACAGCCGATGTTGTTACGGCGATGGTGCTGCGGCTCTATGGCCAGGTGATCCCATACAGCTAAAATATACTGCACATATAAAAAGTCCACACATTCCTGATAAAATGACAGTAGATAAAAACAAGTGAACCCTCCATCAGTCATTTTAAAATGTTTTCCATCCACACTGTGACACACATCTGGTGCAGCTCAGAACAAAACTAAATACATTTTCTATTTATTTTTTTATTTTTTTTTCAAGCACCTATTTTCACTGTTGATGAATGATGTATTAAAGTAGATAAACGTTTGTTTTCTTCGCTCTTCATCCAGGCGATGTGCTCGTAGCAGTGGACGATGTCGATGTGACCTCGGAGAACATCGAAAGGGTTCTGTCCTGCATCCCAGGACCAACACAGGTCAGTGCATGAAAAGCTAGCATTGACTTTGGGAACGCTGAGCCTTCACAGGCAACATTTTTCTTTCCAGACGGCCAAATCAAGATATTTAAAGCTATTAAAGGGCCGCATAAAAAATCTGGAAATATATATTTTAAGACTGATAATCTATTAAACATTTCCAGCATTTTTCTTGTTGTAGCATAGTTAGCATGCTTGATAAAAAAATATGTCTCTCCAGTACTCTTTAAGAATATTGTGACAACACATTTGTTAGCTTAATTGTGCAAAAAAAAAAAGTTTCATATGCTTATTTTTTTGTTGTCGTTAAGATTCAATGTAGCTCTGGAAACACGAATTTAAAAAAGTTTTAGCTCATCTTAATCTAAAGGTATTTGGTGTATTCCCTCTACATGTTTAATTTACCGGTAGACATTTTGTGCTTTCAATAACAAATTGCCAGTTTTCAGCAACTTATTAAAGAGTTGCTTTCTTTTCAACTAAAGATACCAAGGGCCAGACGGACATTGTCCAAGGGCTTTTGTTGGCCCTCCAACCATATGTTGCCCACGTCTGCTCTTAGAGGATGTTAGTGCTAGTTAATTAGCTTTTCTCTGTTAGCAAAATATCTAATGAACCACTTGACAAATTTGAATGAAACCCTCGAAATATAATCAATGGATGTACGTCTATAACTTCTGGAATTAACCTCTTCCAAGATGGCCGCCACAGCGAACTGACATTAGCAAACACACAAATAACTATAACTCATTTTTGTAGATGTTAAGCTAGAATTTGGTGTGGTAGTAGCTGAGAGTCATCCCAACACATACTGAACACACTAACGGATCGCATGAGATCACTGTTTTTAATGTATACAGTATATAACTCCTACAATTTTTTTTTTCTTGTTTATTTTGAATTTGAACATTTGGAAATATTATTTGGTATGGACTGGCATTGAGTTTAGGCTGAACTACAGTAGTCCTTCGTTAATCACGGGGATCTGTACCCTGAAGACCCGTGATAAGTAAAAAAACATGAAGAAGAAATAGTAGTACAAGTCGTAAGTACCGGTAGTAGTTTTTTTCAGTACCATATTTATTTATATACAGGTAGTCCTCGACTTCAATAAACATTTTGTTGCTTCTAGTTCTTTATTTGATACAGTTACAAACGGAAAATCGGCCACTTTATCTAATAATCAAACTTCAACAAATCAAATCCCTCCTACAAGCCAACCATCTGTTAATCACACCTTCTCTTTTTCTCCATTCTCAGTCAGTGAGGTAAATAAACTGTTAAATGATCTTGATCCTAAAAAATCTGCAGGTCCAGATGAACTTCCACCTTATTTCTTAAGGCTGGCTGCTCATATCATCACAGTCCCTGTGACCCACATCTTTAATCTGTCCATAAGCCAAAACACCATTCCGGATGCTTGGAAAACAGCCTTTGTTCTTCCTTTGCTGAAGGGAGGTGACCCCACCTCACTGAACAATTATCGACCGATCTCTAAACTCTGCATCTTAGCCAAGGTTCAAGAAAAACTGATAAACTCTCAGATCAAAAATTATCTGGACTCATTTAACATCTTACCTCTCCATCAATCTGGTTTCAGGAAAAAACACAGCACAACAACTGCTTCTCTGAAGGTTCTGAATGATGTTGTTGAAGCATTGGATGCTAAGGACTATTGTGCTGCACTTTTCTTAGACCTGTCTAAAGCTTTTGACACTGTGGATCATAACATCCTGTGTCATAAGCTCTCAGAAATCGGTTTCTCTGATCACACCATCGGTTGGTTTTCTAACTATCTTTCCAATCGGAGGCAATGTGTTCAACATAACGGTGCTTCTTCCAGCTATTTAACAGTTAAAAATGGTGTACCACAAGGCTCAGTTTTAGGACCAACTCTCTTTACAATCTACATAGCTAATGTAGGTCACTGCATCCCTGATGCATCCTTACATTTCTATGCTGATGATACAGTTGTTTATTGCCGAGCTAAAACAGTAGCTAAGGCTTTCCAGTTACTACAATCCGCTTTTGACATCATCCAGTCAGATTTGTTCCGTCTCAAACTTGTCCTAAATGCTGATAAAACAAAAGGGATGTTTTTTTCAAATAGGAAGGCGGTTCCAGCAGATCCTCCTCTGATTTTATCTTCAAATGGTGTCCCTATTGAGTTTGTTGATTCCTATAAATATCTGGGTATCCTGATCGATTCACATCTCTCTTTTAAACTCCACGTGGAAAACCTAGTGAAGAAATTGAAAGTTAAACTGGGTTTCTTTTTCAGAAACAGATCATGTCTAACACTGAATGTTAGGAAACGCCTTGTATCTGTGACTTTCCTTCCCTCCATTGATTACGGTGACATTCTCTACATGAATGCTCCTAAAAGCACCCTGCAGATGTTGGATGTGGTCTATCATGGTGCACTAAGATTCATAACTGGTTGTGATTATCGTACCCACCACTGCACCCTGTATTCACTGGTTAACTGGACATCATTAACCTCACGCAGACTCTTCCACTGGTACATTTTCATCTTTAAATCACTTCTTGGTCTACTGCCCTCATACATCTCCTCCTACATGTCTTTGCGTGAGTGCAGCTACAGTGTGCGCTCTCAGGACATGATTACCTGCAGTGTTCCGTCAGTGAGGACTGAACTTGGAAAAAGGGCCTTCTCCTATTCTGCTCCTGCTTCATGGAATATCTTACAAAAAGATCTGAAGCTCTCGGCCCTGACCTCCCTAAATGGTTTTCAGAATCTGTTGGAATCCTGGCAAAAACCAATGCAGATTTGTTCCTGTCTTTGATTTTATACGTCTACCTTATAATGTTTTGCTAGTTTTTTGATACTTTGTTAAAAAAAAAAAAAAATCTTTTGTTTTTTTCTCTCTTTTTGTTTTCTATTGTTTATTGTTTGTTTGTTTATTGTTTAATGAAATTCTATCACTGCTGTTCATTGTTCTTTAGTTTTAGCAGGTCGCTTTCGTAAATGAGCCCATGAGGTTCAAAAGATTTACCTGACTAAATAAAGGTTGAATGAATGAATGACTTACAACGTAGATCCGTTCCTATGTGGCGTCGTAAACCGATTTTCGACGTAAGTCGTAATATACGTACATACTACACCATGTACATGTACAGTACTGTATTACCAAGCACTTAGCCTATCCTAATACAGTACCCTACATAATTATTAAAAAACACATACGTTTGGGATCCATAATGAAGGGAAAAAAGAGTTATTGGCCTACCAGCATGCTGTTGACGCTGTTCTCCTCGGTCCATCCGCTGTACCTGTATTCCTTTTTCTGTTTACGACGTAAAACCGCGTTCACAGTACAGTACAGTATTCCTCCGCCGCTGCACTGCGTACAGTACAATATTTTCTGCCACCGCACCACGTACAGTACAATATTTTCCGCCGCTCCACCTCGTAAAGTACAATATTTTCCGCCACTGCTTTACGTTTACGACGTAAAACCGGTCCATCTGCCGTATTCCGCATTCTGTTTACGACGTAAAACCGCGTTCACAGTACAGTTTTGTTTTTTGAATGTCCAGAGGACCAGACATTCCGTTTACGGCATAAAACTGCGTAATTTTTTAAGCTTTTTATTTTATTTTTATGGGACATGCGCCGTAACCACGAAACGTCGTAACTCGAGACCGTCGTAATCCGAGGACTACCTGTATTAAGGCATTTTAAACCCTTCCCATACTCTTGCAATATTCTAAACTATGTTTCTAAACTCTAAACATTCTAAAAGAGCACAGAATGTCATGATTTTCAGCTCCCTGCCTCCTCTGCTTTTTGCCACCTGCAAGCGCTCTTGGCCACGCCCACTTCTCCACTCTGCACGCTGAACAGCTGATTAGCGGCTGCAGGAAGCTTATCCTGCAGTATGCGCTGCACAAAGGTGCAGCAGGTGCTAAATAATTTAAAATAATTTACTTTAAATAAAAATTCCATGCCGATCGTGCGGCTCATCCATCAATCAACCAATTGTGTGTCATGTCCAATCTTATTTTGAAAAACTGCGATAGAGCGAGTCCACAATAATTAAACTGGGAAGTAGTGAGGGACTACTTCAATTGAAACAGACACTCATTTTTTTGTACTAACTAACTAAAAAATACAATACAGGTAGTCCTCGACTTACGACGTAGATCCATTCCTACACGGCATCATAAACCGATTTTCGACGTTAGTCGAAATATACATACATACTGCACCATATACATGTACAGTACTGTATTACTAAGCACGTAGCCTATCCTAACACAGTACCCTACATAACTATCAAAAAAACACGTACATTTGGGAGCCATAATAAAGGGAAAAAACAGTTAATAGCCTACTTGGATGCTGGTGACACCGTCCACCTCGGTCCATCCTCCGTATTCTCCATTCGATTCGTTTACGACGTAAAACCGCCGTCCAGCTTGGTCCATCTGCCATATTCCTTTCCGTTTAAGACATAAAACCGCGTTCACAGTACAGTTTTGTTTTGTTTTTCGAATGTCCAGAGGACCAGACTTAGCTTTTTTAGAGAGTACAGTGCTGTATTCCTCCGCCGCTACGTTTAAGACGTAAAACCGGAAACTGCGTAACTCGGCTTTTCAAAATAATGTTTTTTTTCCTCTTTTTTATGGGAGATGCGCCGTAACCACGAAACGTCGTAACTCGAGACCGTCGTAACCCGAAGACTACCTGTACTTTTAGTTTTGAAGTTTTTCTGTTTCCTCTTCTTAGAATCTGTTAAAAACAAGAGAAGAAAATAAAAACTATCTTTTTCTTTTGTTTCTTTTTCTTGTTGTACTGAACTGGGTCCATATCAAAATCCCAAAGCCGAGCTGCATACTGAACCATTATGTCTGTGTAACGTTACGCCACAAATTAAATAACTTTTGCACATTGTTGCTTTGTTTCAGCTGCTTAAACCTGCAACTCAGAGGCCAACAGCCGAAAAAAACACTCAGTAATTGAGAAATGACTCTTTTGGCTGATGACTTTCTGTTCCTCAGTCAAGGATCTTCCCCACAGAGCTGACCATGAAAAGGCAGGAATTTGCAAATGACAGAGCGAGGCCCGAGTTGACAGAGAGCATGGCGGACTAAGCGGACAGCGGTGTGACAGTTTTTTATGCCACGGGAAGCCGTTGTGAGTCTGAAAGCTCAGCCGATTAGAACATGCAGTTGGAAACTGAATTACTGTACACCGCAGGGAAGAATTTTATGGAAAAACAACAAGGTTCTCCGGGTTCTTTCAGACTTGGAAAAAGTGTTGCATTGCTGACAGAATGATTTTACCATGTGTGTGTGTGTTGGAGTGTGACGTTTGTGCGTTTGATGCTGGATGAGGTTTTTTTAGTGCGGCATGAGTCCCACACAGGAGACAGACATACTTATTACTGCCTGAGAGACTAATATTAGTGTTAAAAGTTGATTCACTAATGTTATTTAACCTTGGAGGAACTAGTGTTTCCTCTGTGTGTGTGCGTGTCCTTGTTTATGCTACTTTGTAAGGCCCATTTTTCCCATTTATACTACATTGTGAGGACCAACTGCTCCTTATGTGGCCCAAAGCCCGGGCCCCATAAGAAGAAGTTGGTGGGTTAGGGGTTAGGTTTAGGACTAAGGTGTGAAGTGAGGATGTGTTAAGTTTAGGGTAAGGTATGTATTGGTAATGGTTAGGTTTAGGGTAAAGGTCAGGGTTAGGCTGTAGAATTTAATGAAAAATGAATGGAAGTCAATGCAATGGCCCCACAAAGATAGCAAAACAAACCTGTGTGTGTGTGTGTGTGTGTGTGTGTGTGTGTGTGTGTGTGTGTGTGTGTGTGTGTGTGTGTGTGTGTGTGTGTGTGTGTGTGTGTGTGTATGTGTGTGCGTGTGTGTGGGTGCGTGTGTGTGTGTGTGTCATTGAATGGTTGGTAAAATGATTGACATGAACAGACTGGAACATTAGTAAAATCGCTCACTCATGTCTGACCACATCCTTACAGTTAGTGAAGAGAGAAAAAGCTGCAGTTTTCTCATTTCTTTTCTTTATTTCTTTCCTCTGAGCTCTTCCTGAAAGTTTTTATTTTTATATTTGTGCTTTTTGAAATATTTAGCCTTTTCTGCCATTTTATTTCTCATAGAAAATGAACTGAGCTCATTTTACATCCTTCAAATCTTTAGAATAGAATAGAAGAATAGAATATATCTTTATTGGCATCGTCATTGCACCGGGGCACAAAAACATTGCAATTGACGCACACCCGTCCTTGAGATGAGGGCGAGTGCGCGCAGCCGCGGCAGTAATTAAACCGCGCCACCACAATCTTAGATATGGAAAAAAAGGAAGGTAACATGAGGTTAATCAGTGGTATTACAAAAAATATCTATCACATTTTGTCTTACAGGACACTATATGATACATCAAAAAACTCTACCAGCAAGCAACAGTTATGACAAATCACATTTATGCATTTTGAGGTTGAGGCAGTGAGATTTCTGTCCATGAGCCATTTCCAGATAGCAACAGTTCTGCAGATGTAACCAGCCGGCCTCCGATAACGCTCACAGAAAAGTTCTCCGGGGGGAAGGGGGGGTAGCGATAGTTAGTTAGCAGCTGTTGTCCTCAGTAAACACGTCTCAGGAGAAATTTGATATCCAGCCTTTCCAAGGCTGTTTAGGGAAGTCAGATAGGAATAACATAAATATTTTTCACTTCAGGCACACAGTGTAATTTCTGCAGCCTTGAGTCCTGCTGGGCAACTCTGATCCAAATACAGGTAGTCCCCGATTTATGAGCGCTCTTACATACGAGGATCCGGACTTACGAGCTGGCGAACGAGCAATAAATTTGTAAAGAACATACAAAATATACAGCACTTTTATGTTTTTAGATGAAAGTGTGTTAGCTAACCGTTTGGAAACAAGTTCCTGAGCATGTTCATGAACTAGTATGAACATTTGTGATGAAAAACGAGTGTTCGCTAGCATAAATTTTCCGACTTACGACAGAAAATCCGGACTTACGAGAACACGCGTTTCGTGTTCCGACGTACGAGATTTTCATCTTACGAGATACTCGTAGTAACGGAACTCGCTCGTAAGTCGGGGACTACCTGTATGATCCAATTCGGGACTTTTTTCACTGATCCAAGCTATGACCCCTCAGATGTTGACCAGTTACAGCGTCCAGAGTCCCAAGCCGGGCGGGTGGTCTGCGACCCTCAGAGATTGTGTCCACCTTCCGGATTAGCTCGTAAACAGCTGATTTATGGAGGTCACGGCTCGGATCAGACTTGGGTGTTCCGACATGGCATTAAGTCCTGCTGAAGTCTCCTCATTTTCGATAGGCTAGTGCTTCACAAACGCCAAAAAGCAAAGCGTCTGCCATCATAATCCAATTTATCCAAATTCTTCACCTCCTCCACAGAGCACAGAGAGAGACGCGTCACCATTTCTCCGCTCCAGGAATCCATGACGTATCCTCCCGGTCAGTCTGCGGGGGATGGGCCGGCTCCCCCGTGCCTTGCCGTTTTGTAGAAAAAAATCTTGTCAATAGAATTGATTGCCCATACAACCCAATCCATCTCGCGTTCGAGGTGCTTTCCTGAGGAGCTGCAGACAAGACAAGAAGCTGCGCATGGGGGGAGGGGGTCGGGTAGGGAAGGAGCGAAAAGAAAAAGCTGCTGCCTTGTCCAGTGCCGGAAGTAGAAGTTTAGATGTGTTTACAACCTTTTACTGCTCATTTCACATTTTGTTCTGGTTCAGCTACTTTCATTCAACCTTTATTTAGGCAGATTAATCCCATTGAGCCCCAAGGACTCATTTACAAGAGAGACTTGAAAGCTTTCACCTTCCTTGTGCAAATTTAAATAAAAAATCTGCTATTTTCAGCTGTTTTGTGCTGCTTTTAGATTATTTCTGCTAACTACAACATTGTTGTGCTCCTTCTAACTTTTTTCTGTTCATTTCAGCTTGTTAGGCTCCTTTCAGCTTATGTTTTCAAGTTTCTGCCATTTGTGCTATTTCAGCTACTATTTAGCTGTTTTATGCTAATTTGAGCTTTTCAGCTCATTACACATTTTGCACTCATTTTAAAAAAAAATCTGTCTAATTCAGCAAAAATATACTCTCTCCACTTGCTTCTGGTCATTTAAGCTTCTTTCTGCTTTTTAGCTACCGTAAACGCCGGAGGATTATATGCTCCGGTGTTTAATACGCTTTGTCAAATTATTAACAATAAACAAGAAAAAAATGTACATAATACGCTTCGGTGTTTAATACGCGTCATCGCCACGCGACGCGTCAGCTTTGTCCTGATCAAGATGGCGGCGACAGAAGCAAGCCAGTACGAAGAACTTCACAAAGAAACACGGTAAAAACAATTATTTATTTGCGAGAAAAAATATATTTCTTAGCTGACTTTATAGTAGACGTACTCCTGAGTTTAACGAAATGTTCAAATCAGCTGGATAAAAAAAAAAAAGTTCGCCGAATTTTAGGCAGGCGGTCCGGGTCGGACCGGACGCTTTGTTTCTTTAAATTTAGCTAAATAAACGCTTAAAAAATATATTTCTTACCTGACTTTATAGTACCGTAGACAGTCCCCTGAGCTCAACCAAATGTGAAATCAGCTGGATTTAAAAATCTGCGGTGTGGTTTATAAGTTACGGTATCTTGCTAACAAAAACAGCTACATCCACAGCCAGGGCGAGCAGCGACAGAGTCAGTCCGACCAAAGGAGGCTTTTTTCGAACACATGAGCAGCTAGAAACGTCTGGAAGTAGCCCTCTTCCTCTTCGCTCTCTGAGTCCTCTGCTGCTGCCCAGAGCGCCCATAGCGGCCGAAACTGGTACTGCACTATTTGTGCCCAAAATGTAAAACGGAGAATCAGAGCGAAAAATGGGTCTAAAAATATGGGGAAAAAATCCATAAAAAATACGCTTCAGCTTCAGATTTAAAATGCATGGACTAGCATGTGGTAATGCTTTTTAACATACTGGTGTTCTTTCAGAGCAATGAAGTTGGTGGCAGCACTAATATGGAGAAGGAGGGTCTGAAGAGAAGCCTTGCACTATTGGAAGAGCACAAATTGACTATTGACTGCATAGTCACTGACAGACATCCACAGATTCAGAAATTTCTCAGGGAAAGCCAAATCAATCAGTTTTACGATGTCTGGCACATGGAGAAAGGTACCATTGTTTTGATAACAATACATATACATTGTGTAAACTGTTTAATAATAAAAAAAAAAAAAAAAAAACTGAAAATAAAAATTGTAGATGAAGAGATCTAGATAAAATTGTATTTTCTTATATAGGAATTTCGAAGAAGCTAGACAAGATAAGTAAGAAAAAAAAATTCGAGGAACTGAAGAAGTGGTTACCAGCCATTAAAAATCACATATACTGGACTGCAGCAACATCCCAAACCGGACCAGAGAGGGTGGCGAAATGGACATCAATTCTAAACCATGTTCGGGATGTCCACGTCCATGAGGACCCTGCCTTCCCCACCTGTCTTCATCCAGTTCGAAAAAGCAAAGACAAGAAAAAATGGCTCAAAGCAGGTATCTTTATCAAAAAAACTGAAAATGTAAAATTTTGAATTAAATTTTATCACAGTACTGCTATTGTTTTTTTCAGCAACTCCTACATTTTACCAGCTGGAGAAACTGGTCAGTACAAAAAGGGTCCTAAAGGATGTTGCCAAACTCAGCCCACACCACCAGACATCTGCATTGGAATCTTTTCACAGCGTGATCTTGAGATTTGCTCCTAAAAATGTGGTCTACCTTTCCTTGGAATGCTTTGCAGGTAAATATTTTTATTTTTTAATATTTTACTCTGAATATATTTTGTCACATTTTTGTTAATTTTGTTCTTATACAGACTCTACCTGGCAGCGCTTCATTTCAATGAAAATGCAGGACGAGAGCAGGCAACAACATCCTCAGGTGATCCGCGTTATCGGAGACATTTCCCCAAGTCCAAGAAGGGCGAGTGCAGAGTAAAGCCCATAAAAACAGAAGCAACGTTTGGTAAGGGTATAAAAATATTTTTATTTTAGAACTTGGACACTTTTTATGAAAAATATATATTTTTTTAAATGACACAAAGTATGTACAACATGAGTGAACTGACTGTTTTCTTTATACACAGGTTATGTTGATGACTTGCTGTTTCTGATTATGGGACCAGTCTTTGAAAACCCAGAACCATATCGTGTGGAGATGCTCAAAATACAAGTCCCTCCAGAACTGTCTGCTGAGTACGAACATCCAGAAAAGGAAGAGGTGATCAGTAAGTTCGTGTCACGTTTCAGTCGATCGGAGGCAGGCGGAAGCCAACATACTCTCCTTGGCGGTCTGGAAACTCAAGGCGAATCCGCAGGACCACACACGAGGGAATGACAACTCTGATCCTGAATCCCAAATATCCCCAACACCAGCTGACAAAGCTTCTGTATGCCATAAACCTATAACGACTGAAAGAAAAAAATTATTTTGTGTAATAAAAAGTGTATTTTGGAAAAATGTGGTGTTTTATTTGTTGCATTTTAGAATACTATTATGCTAGACAATAATTGTTCTATGCCCATAAAAATTGAGAAAGATTGAAATCTTTGTTGTGTAGAAAAAAGTAAAAAATGTTGCCCTAGAGGCACTATTGAAACTTGAAAATACTGTAATGTAATTACTTCAACGGGATTTGCCTCATTAAATACAACATCAATGTTTTTATAAGAAATGCAATGTCATAAAACTTACTTTTCTATTCCTGTTACATTTAAGCCCCCATAATCTGCTCTCCATACGTTGAAGGCATTTTGTAGAGAATAGACATTCAGGCACACAGGGTCTAAACCAGGATGAAGAGTGATGCACGGAGGTGGTTCATCCAACTGCTGCAGTCGCCGTGTAACCTGTATTGAATATCATAATTTCAGTATGTTAGAACTATTGTGTTGTTATTGTACTTAATGGTCATTAAATTATATAAATTTTGTATCAACATTACCTGGTTAATCTCCTGACAGCATACATTTTCAACTTCAGTTGGCATGGTCCCACATTTACCACAAAAACACCTAGATATAATAAAGGTGATGTAAGTATTGTAAGTTTATTTGATGAGAAAAATAAGTTTCTTTGATAAATAATTTTTTAAAGAAATATAATAAATTTGATAGAAAAAAATGGCATTTTCAATAACAAATATGACTTTTTGCTATCCAGTATAATGTTAAATGTGATATTTAAAATAACTTATGTCATAACAAATACAAAAACACATTAGATAACAAGTATACATTTATTTTTTAACATAAATGATAAATTTAAAAGGAAAATTAAAGTATTTTAGAGATAATCAAAAGTAATATTACAAAAACAATTAAATGTAACAACACATAAAGTACCTCATTGTCAATTTATAAGCAACTGTATTGTTAGATGGCCAATATAACGTTGCAAATAAAATAATAGTGTCACACAAATAGCATTACAGTAATTTCGTTTTGCAATGTTGATAACATGAGTTTTTAGTCTAAACATGAATTACCATTCAGACAACGCTTGCTGCATCCTTAATGGTTGTGCAGGTTGATCATCGTCTTCAGCCTCTGGGTCTGACTCAGGGTCAAATATATACGGCTGTACGACAAAGCTGCTAGCGGTAGCCATTTCTAGAGTTAAATGCTAACGTGACCCTTTGGAGGGCGGAGTTTATGTAAATAGATATTAGAAGGGCGTGCACTTCCGAGCTCATTATCATAAACAGCCTGTTTTGAACGGAAGTGAAATTTGGCAGAATTAGAAAGGGGATATTTTATTATCTAAGCATTATTTTGTGTATAAAATTGATTGAAAAGGGTCTGGATAGCCCAAAGAGTAAAAAAAAAGAAGTGAATTTTGCATGTGTGGTCCCCTTTAATACGCAGGACATTCAAATGAGCCATAAAACAGCGTATAATACACCGGAGAATACGGTACTGTTCAGCTTCTGTTTTTTGTTGTTGTTGCAAATTTGAGCTTTTTCAGATAATTTCTACCTCATATCTGCTTCTTTAAGTCTACCGGTAATTAGGCAAATGGGTGCTCTTCCTTCTGGTAATTTAAGCTTCTTTCTGCGTTTTAGCTACTACATATTTTTTGTTGTTGCTAATTTCAGCTTTTATAGCTAATTTACTAATTTTTGTGCTCATTTCTGCTTATTTAAACATAAATCAGCAAAAAACGTTTCTGCTTTCTTCTGCTAACTTGGGCTTGTTCGTCCATTTCGTCATGTTTTTAGATAATTTCAGCTGTTTTTCAGCAAGTTCTTCAGCAATCCGCTCATTCTCAATCAGTTCATCTGGACAATTTCTTTTTAGTAGAAACGTTTCACCCTCACTCCAGAGGGCTTCGTCAGTCAGAGCAGTCCAAAGCAAACTGAAGCTACCCCACCAAGTAAACAACTTAAGTGGACCAACCAGTTTGCTGTAGCCAAGATGGTTTCTGGGGGCTTGTCCCTCGTCGACTCCTCCCAGGCAGGCAGACATGTCCAAAGTGGTTCAAGACCAGAAAGTTCATTCTCAATAGTCCAGGTATCAAATCCGCTCATTCTCAATCAGTTCAGGACATGTCTGCCTGCCTGGGAGGAGTCGACGAGGGACAAGCCCCCAGAAACCATCTTGGCTACAGCAAACTGGTTGGTCCACTTAAGTTGTTTACTTGGTGGGGTAGCTTCAGTTTGCTTTGGACTGCTCTGACTGACGAAGCCCTCTGGAGTGAGGGTGAAACGTTTCTACTAAAAAGAAATTGTCCAGATGAACTGATTGAGAATGAGCGGATTTGATACCTGGACTATTGAGAATGAACTTTCTGGTTCTTCAGCAATATTAGCATTCACACTGCATTTTTGCTGGAAATGCAATTTCTCTATTTTATTTTATTTTTATGCACACTACCTTCTTAGGTTATTTATAAATTCCCAAAAGCCTGAAGACACAGCCACATGAAGCTGATTTGGCTGTACTCAGTTATTCCATCTGAATCATCGGTTTAAAGGGGCTCATCTCGTGATGATTGGTGCTGCCCGGCTGTTGTTTAATAACAGTGTTCCAGTAAAATGGGCTGAAATAGTCAGGAGGCCAGATGTAGGCGCCTGCTGGAGCGGCTGGTGTCCTGTGGTTAAATCTGACAGGCTCTGGGAGTGATGGTTGGATTAGAAAAATACAGCTTTGCCATTTTTGACTTTGTAATATAATCTTTTTTTTTTTACATATTTGGTCAGCTCTGAATGGTTTAGGACATGAAAAAAAGCAAATTTATTTAAAGGACTGCCTGCAGCATTTCGTTTTATGTCTCTGTAAATTCACATACCGTACATTAAAAAAATGCTTGGAATCAAATTTCTGACCCAGTCTTGGTCATTAAATCTGCAGTGGTCGGAGTGAAATAATGTGAGGTTTTCTTTTGTGAATTATTTCTCACTCTGTGTTTCGGTCAAGCATGCTGTAGTTTGGGCGTGACCAGTAGCAGGGTGGTAAGGAACCTTGAGTCCTAGCAGAACCTTCACAGTTCCGTTGGCCTTTCTGCAGCTCAAACAAACATCATCACCTTATGGGGCAGCCGTGGCACAGTGGTAATGGCAGTCGACCCCCAATCGGAAGGTCGGAGGTTCGAGTCCCGCATCCGCCCACCATGTGTCGTTGTGTCCCTGGGCAAGACACTTAACCCTGAGTTTCTCCCGGTAGGTCTGGATAGCGCCCTAAGGCAGGCTACCACTAACGGTGTATGAATGGGTAGATGGCTCGTATTGTAAAGCGCTTTGGGGCTCCTCAGAGGGGGCTGGAAGGCGCTATATAAATAAGCTCCATTTACCATTTACCAAGCTCCATTTACCAAAAGCAGTAAGAAGTTAAAGGAAGAGCTGACAGGAACATCACCCGTTGCCTTTTGTTACAAGTTTTAGACTGAAATCCTCTCGTGTTAATAAAAACCAGAGTTATTATCACTGTTTTTGTCAAATCTTAAAAATTATGTTAATCATGATCTCCAGAGGCACTGCCACATGGGGGTTAGTGGGGATAATGACCACCCCTAAAAAACTGGTGGCACACCACTGCCCCAGTGACAGTTTTATATTCATAATATTATAAATATAAATTTAGGAGAAGACTAGCTTCAATAAGTTAAATAGTGACAGTGTTTTTCATAAGTAATATCGACTGTAGTATAAAACCACTAACGTAGATCTACTGTGGTTCCCTAACTTGCCGTATTTATCAAATAATCTATAATGACAACAATGTTGTACTTCCGCTCTCGGCAGAGCAGGTCGCATCTCCTTTTGCTCCTACACCTCCCTGGTTCCCCCCCTGCTTCTGCATTGTCTCGTCTGTAACTCTTCAGCGCTCGCTCGAACCAATTTGGAATGGATTTATGTGCGTGGACTGTTTTCTGGGCTATTTCATCTATCGATACTATCGATAAAAAAAAATTCCGCGAAGCGCACCGGCCAGGGAGAGCCGGGGAGCCCCATCGACACGCGTGCGGTGAGCTACATTATGGACTCGGAGCAGGCTAATGTAACTGACCGCTCTTTCTGTCGGGGACGTGGAATCTCTGTGGATTATTGGGATACTGGTGGCTGTTTCTGCCACTGAAGGCTGAGGAAGACCGCCGCGATCGGCGTGCTGGCGAGACTTCCGCTCAGCGAAAATGCTTTGATCCAGGCTATGATGACCTTCCCAGCTGTTGTGCGGGCTGAACCGCACGGTGGGAGAAGCGGTGGCTGCCGCGGACCTGCGGTGTGTGGAACTCGTTTACAGCCGTCCGGATTCAAACAGGGCACATACGGAAGGATCTTGTAGCTCGGAACCTCTCTCGATTCGGCGATTTGGACCCAGAAACAGCACCTGGACTTAAGACTGCAGTAAAAGTACACTGTGGCCTGACTGAAAAAATAAAGCAACTAATCTAATCTGGTCTCTGTGCAGCCTTGAACTGAAGGCTGTCTACAAATCTTCTCCTGAGCTGGGAAGCTGAAGGGAACTCGCTGCCCTCCCCCACCCCTCCCCCCAGAGGTCTCTGTGTGTGCGTTCTCAGATGGAGCCGGGCTGAGACCTGCGAACTGTGCTTATCTGGAACTGATTACTCACAGACTTTACCTCCCGCCTGCCGTCATAATGCATCTTGTCCTGTCTAATATGTGCTAAAAGCTGGTAGAGTTTTTTTGGACTTTATCATGGAGTGTCTACTGACAAATTGTGATAGATTCTTTTTTTTTGAATACCACGTTCTTACCCGTTTGTGTCTATTCCTTTTTCCATATCTGCTGATTGTGGTGGTGCGGTTTCATACTGCTGCGACTTTGTGCACTCGTCCCTATCTTAAGACGGATGTGCGTAATCAATTACCTTGTTTTGTGCCCCGGTGCAATGACAATGTCAATAAAGATATATTCTATTCTATGTTCATTATATATATATACAGGTAGTCCCCGACTTACGAGCGCTCTGACCTACGAGGTCCCGGACTTAGAGCATGCATCTCATTAAAAAAAAAATAATTATTTTTTTAATTTTTTTTTATTTTTTTTTTTTTTTATAAATGAATACATGTACAGTACTGGACAGTCACCAAGCACTTAGCCTATCCTAACACAGTTTTTAAAGATGAAGGAATAAGTTGAATTGTCTGCCTTTCACATAAAGGGAGCAAGCTCCCTATGGAGCCTGCAGGGAGGAGGGAGACAATTCAACTGACTCCTTCATCTTTAAAAACTGTGTTAGGATAGGCTAAGTGCTTGGTGACTGTACAGTACTGTACATTTATCTATTTATAAATAAAAAACAATAAAAAATAAAAATACTGTATATACTGTATATTTTTAATAAATAGATAAATGTACAGTACTGTACAGTCACCAAGCACTTAGCCTATCCTAACACAGTTTTTAAAGATGAAGATGAAGTTGAATTGTCTCCCTCCTCCCTGCAGGCTCCATAGGGAGCTTGCTCCCTTTATGTGAAAGGGAGACAATTCAACTTATTCCTTCATCTTTAAAAACTGTGTTAGGATAGGCTAAGTGCTTGGTGACTGTCCAGTACTGTACATGTATTCATTTATTTAAAAAAAAAAAAAAAAAATTTTTTTTTTTTTTACTATGTGATCCTACTTACGAATTTTTGACTTACGAGCGCCCCCTAGGGACGGAACTCGCTCGTAAGTCGGGGACTACCTG
>JBBPBX010025226.1:0-15232 GCA_038048925.1 Garcialebias charrua | reverse complement strand
AATTTTAAAGACCGTGTAAAGTGAAATTAAATGTGTGTTTTTAGTTTGTCACATGGCATAAATATGTGTTATTAATCACCCATATAAATCTGACTGATTAAAAACATTGTTTACCTTATAAAATTAAGTCTCAAAAATCATGAAAAAACATGATTTTGCCTTGCCCTGGAACGCTGGGGGCGTGTCAGTGCGTGGGCGTGGTTTCAGCGCAGCTGCGCTCGTGTCCTGCCCCCTGAGCTGACTGTGGAGAGGCAGACAGCAGAGCCAGTAAACCTGCTCTGTTTTTATCTGAGTTCTGTCTGTAACAGCAGCTACTTTTTCCAAGAGTTACGCTGTTTTTGTAAATAGTTTTCTTGTGTGTTTTTAATCTGGAATGAATAAAAAAAAAAAAGAGTTGTACCATGCGGGAATTGAACCCGTGGAGTTTGGGACGGAAGGCAAGCGCTTTATCCATTGACCTATCCAGGCATTACAGATACTTGGTATAAAACCACGCGGTATAAAAAGACGTTATGATTTGTACGGGTGCCCTGACCATTGCGACATCCAGGGAAGATGCAGCAACGAGGCATAATTGATTAGCTAGCTAACAATGAACAAAATATCTATGCTATTGCTATCTGATGCTATCTGCGATTCGCGAGTGAACGGCTCCACCGATGCGAAGAACGCATTTATACGGCTGGAGCTGCAGGGGGTGGGGCTTTAGACCGTGTGACGAAACACGGTCACATTTAAACCACGCCTAAAAAATCCTGAAACAGAAATATCTTTATACACAGTTTGATCTATAACTCCAAAATTAATTGAGCTACAATTTTGAGACTTTTTACTCATTTACAAGATTACAATTATCACATTTATAATGTTTATTTAAGAAAATGTTGAAATTCACTTTACACGGTCTTTAACGTTTAACAGATTCTAACGTTCAATATAAGATAAACGCAAGCTGTTGGACTTGCCTGACTAGAGTACTGTTGGTGACCGACTTGCTGTTCTGGTCCTGGGAGTCCTGCTGGGTCCGGGGATCCAGGGTCCCGGTGGCGGACTTGGAACGCGACTGTTGCCGTGGAGTTGGTGAGCCTCGCAATTGGGCCTCGGCCCTCGGCTGTTTAGCTGAGAATTTAGCCGTGTAGCTAACACCACCGAGCCGAGGGAGCTACGGTGGTGGGGTTACCAGGGTTGGTGAGCCTCGTGACTGGGCCTCCGCCTTCGACCGGTTGATCGAGAGGCCGGTCGTGAAGCTAACACCACCGAGCCGAGGGAGCTGCGGTGGTGGGGTCGCTGGGAGGACGATCTGCTGCGTTGGGCCTACTGTGCAGGAGCCTGTGCTTCGAGCTGCCGTCGTCGGATCTGTGTGACCTGTTGGAGCAGGTCTTCTTCGGGGGAGAACTCAGCGGTCAGCAGGGGCTGCGAAGTCCGTTCTTCTTTTTTTCCTTTCGTCGCTGGTTTTTAGGTGTAGTAGCAGTCAGCTACCATCGAGGAGCGGGGGCGACAACGGACCAGACTGTAGACATTACTTGGCCAGTTGTAAGTAAACAATGTCAAATAAACCAAGAAAAGGAAAGAAGGAAGCTTTGGAGGAACAAAGTTTGGAAAATATGGAGGACATAAAAAAAGTCTTTGGACTTTATGGGGATGGAAATTGCCAAGCTATCTTCTAAACAAGAACAATTAATTAATTTATTTGAAGAAGTAAAACAGCTAAAAATTCAAATATGTGAAAAAGACAAAAAAATTATTGATCTTGAAAATAAAGTTGATGACTTGGAAAGACAAGCACGTCAAGAAAATTTGGTTATATCAGGCTTGGAAATAAAGCCTAGGTCCTACGCAAGGGCTACTGATGGCACTGTACCTACGGAAGACACATCACATGAAGAACTGCAGACATTGGAAAAACAAGTAGTCTCATTTTTGCAAGACAAAGATATTAATATTGATTATGATGACATTTCAACTTGTTATACTTTACCTAACAAAGCAGACAAACGTAAACCAGCTGTTGTTATCAGATTTATTAATAGGAAATCAAGGAATGGTGTGATTATGCAAGCAAGAAATTTAAAAGGGACTAAAGTCTATATACCTCCGGGGGTGGATGAGATTCGCCCGGAGTTCCTTAGGGCTCTGGATGTTGTAGGGTTGTGTTGGCTTACGCGACTCTGCAATATCGCGTGGACATCGGGGGCAGTTCCCTTGGATTGGCAGACTGGGGTGGTGGTTCCCCTATTTAAAAAGGGGGACCGTAGGGTGTGTTCCAACTATAGGGGGATCACACTCTTAAGCCTCCCTGGTAAGGTCTATTCAGGGGTTCTGGAGAGGAGGGTCCGTCGGATAGTCGAACCTCGGATTCAGGAGGAGCAGTGTGGTTTTCGTCCTGGTCGTGGAACACTGGACCAGCTCTACACCCTCAGCAGGGTCCTGGAGGGTGCGTGGGAGTTTGCCCAACCAGTTTACATGTGTTTTGTGGACTTGGAGAAGGCATTCGACCGCGTCCCTCGGGGGGTTCTGTGGGGGGTACTCCGGGAGTATGGGGTACCAGGCCCTTTGATAAGGGCTGTTAGGTCCCTGTACGACCGGTGTCAGAGCTTGGTCCGCATTGCCGGCAGTAAGTCAGGCTCGTTTCCGGTGAGAGTTGGACTCCGCCAAGGTTGCCCTTTGTCACCGATTCTGTTCATAACTTTTATGGACAGAATTTCTAGGCGCAGCCAAGGTGTTGAGAGGATCCGTTTTGGTGACCTTAGAATCGCTTCTCTGTTTTTTGCAGATGATGTGGTCCTATTGGCTTCATCAGCTCGTGATCTACAGCTTTCGCTGGAGCGGTTTGCAGCTGAATGCGATGCGGCCGGGATGAGGATCAGTTCCTCCAAATCCGAGGCCATGGTCTTGAGCCGGAAAAGGGTAGCATGCCCTCTCCGGGTCGGGGAGGAGGTCCTGCCCCAAGTGGAGGAGTTTAAGTATCTCGGGATCTTGTTCACGAATGAGGGAAAACTGGAGCGTGAGATCGATAGGCGGATAGGTGCAGCGTCCGCAGTGAAGCGGGCGCTGTACCGGTCTGTCGTGGTGAAGAGAGAGCTGAGTCAAAAGGCAAAGCTCTCAATTTACCGATCGATCTACGTTCCCACCCTCATCTATGGTCATGAGCTTTGGGTTATGACCGAAAGAACAAGATCTCGGATACAAGCGGCTGAAATGAGTTTTCTCCGCAGGGTGGCTGGACTCTCCCTTAGAGATAGGGTGAGAAGCTCAGTCATCCGGGAGGGACTCGGAGTAGAGCCGCTGCTTCTCCACATCGAGAGGAGCCAGTTGAGGTGGCTCGGGCATCTGGTTAGGATGCCTCCTGGACGCCTCCCTGGTGAGGTGTTCCGGGCACGTCCCACCGGGAGGAGACCCAGAGGAAGACCCAGGACACGCTGGAGGGACTATGTTTCTCGGCTGGCCTGGGAACGCCTTGGGATTCCCCCGGAGGAGCTGCTCCAAGTGGCTGGGGAGAGGGAAGTCTGGGCCTCCCTACTTAGGCTGCTACCCCCGCGACCCGACCCCGGATAAGCGGAAGAAGATGGATGGATGGATGGATAAAGTCTATATAAATGAACATTAACAAAAAAGAATAGCAGTATTGCTCGAGAAGCAAGGTTGTTAAAGAAAAATAAAAAAATCGCAGCAACATGGACAAGGAACGGACATGTATGGATAAAGGTAAAAGAAGGAGAACAAGCTAAAATTATAAGAACACTGCAGGAATTGGAAAAATATTGATTAGATGATAATATGTCGACACATATTAGTTTGGTGAAAGAACATCTCTATCTATGATGGAGGTTAGCAATCATGAATCGAAAATATATAGTCTTGATGATAAGATTGATGCAAGTTTCTTTCCGGTCACAAAGGATTGTGAATATTATACTGTTAAAGAGTTTAATGATTTAAGTTCAACTAAGTCTGGATTATCATTAATACACTTCAATAGTAGGAGTTTGAATGCTAATATTTCTATGATAACGGATTACTTAAAATTACTAAATAGGACTTTCACAATAATAGCGTTTACCGAAACATGGCTCAATGAAGAAAATATGGACAATGCCTATATCGAGGGGTATAAATTATATAATATGAACAGAAATAATAGGAAAGGTGGTGGTGTGGCTCTATTTGTGAATAATACAGTAAATTGTAAACTAATTGATGAAATGTCAATTATTGATGATAATATAATTGAGATGATAACAATAGAAGTAAATAACACAAACGCTAAAAACATCATATTTAGTTCTGTATATCGACCACCTAGCTCTAATGTTGAATTCTTTACGGATAGAGTCATAGAACTACTTGAAAAAAATTACAATAAAACATTATTTTTATGTGGAGATTTTAACATTGATTTGGGGAATACAAAAGATTCCAACAATGTTAGTACTGTACATTTATAGACTCCATGAATACATTAAACCTTTACCCACTGATATCACGACCAACTAGAATCACAACTCATAGTGCTACAGTAATTGACAATATATTTACAAACATAAATAATGAAGATGTAACTACAGGTAGTCCCCGATTTACGAGCGCTCTGATCTGCGAGGTTCCAGACTTACGAGCTGCGAATTTTTGGAAAAAACGAAAAAAATACTGAGTTTTCATGTGTTTTTTCACCACAGTTAGTTAGCTAAGCATATGGACACACGTTTCCGATCATTTTTATGCACTCATAAGCAGTTTTTGGATGAAAATAGAGTGTTTGTAGTCGCGCTAGCGAAAACCGTTCCAATTTACGAGCGAAATTCCGGATTTACGAGAGAAATGGCGGCCGTTCCAAATTACGAGATTTCCGGTTTACGAGCGCCTCGTTGTAACGGATCTCGCTCGTAAATCGGGGACTACCTGTAGTGGTATTTTGATGACAGATCTGAGTGATCACTTGCCGTTTTTTACTATCTATAACAAGTATCATAATACTGTGAAACCAATTACTAATACGAATAGAATAATAAATACATCTAAAAAAGCTTTAGATAAACTAAAGCAAGATCTCGTTAATCAAAATTGGGAAAATGTATATGTTGATGATGTAAATAAGTCATATGATATATTCATGAATATTTTGGAAACTCTTTATGAAAAACACTGTGTGCAAAAAAATTATACCAAGAAGAAAATAGTTGACCAACCATGGATGACTAATGGATTGAGGAATGCATGCAAAAAGAAGAATCATTTATACTCATGTTTTCTGAAATGCAAAACACAAGAAGCAGAAGATAAGTATAAGAAATATAAGAATAAATTAGTAGGGATCATAAGGAAGCATAAGAAAGAAAATTATAGTGACTTATTGCACAGAAGTGGTGGTAATATAAAGGCGACATGGAAAGTAATAAATAATGTCTTGAAAAAACATACAGTAAGAATCAATACTTCACAGAATTTTGTAGTAGACAATGAAGAAATAAATAATAATGATGAGATTGTTAATAAATTCAATCAATATTTTACAGAGGTTGGCACAAACCTTGCAGCAAAAATACCTAGAGTTCATAAAAATGTTACTTACTTGATTGAAGATTGCTTACATAGTATGTTCCTTAATGGAACAACTAATGATGAAATAATGAATATGGTTAATAAAATGGCTGACAAAAAAATCCAAGGATTATATGGACATGGATATGACATTTGTAAAGAATATAATAGGTCACGGGATTGTGCCATTTACATATATTTGCAATTTGTCTTTGTAGTAATACAGCACTCTCATGTCTGTTACTGGATTTAAACCTCTTCACATCTCTCTGAAACTCGGAGTGTTACACTTTTCTTGAAGCTCTCAAGGAGACAAGTGGACACTATTTTATTACAATTGTTTTGAATTAAGAAACACAAATCAATCAGAAAGACTTCCTTTTAATTTGTGTTAATTCAGAATTGATCAACAGTATATTTTTGTCATTTAATGATGATCTGTTACTAAGCTGGTATATTTTAAATGTGCCAAAGTTAGGAGAACATCTCAGAATGATCTCGTTTTAAACTGTCTGCTCTATGCAGAAAACATGTCTAAAGTTGATGAACAACCCGTTCGTGTTTGTTTGAAGTGTTTTTGGAACGAAGGAAAAGTTGTAGACATAAGTTTTATCCTGTCTCCCGTCCTTTCTAAAAACAATGAATCTGTTCTCAAAACAAATTACATGGCTTGTTCACACCTGCATCTTCTGACGCACGTTTCTCTTTATTTCCTGTCTGCCCTATCTGTCACTCAAGGCTGAAATATACCTGAGCGTCCTCCCCTACGCCACTCTACACGCGCATTTTGTGCGCATGCGTTTCGCTGATATAGCTTCAGAAGCTACGCTTTTCAAATGCTCGCGTTTTCGCTCCAAATCCTTGTTGTTTCGCTCCAAATCCTGGTTGTCATGTGAGCAGCAGCAGCTGCCCCGTCTGCAGCTGCGAGCAGAGGGGGACAAACTGAGGTCGCTGATTGGTCACTTGCTGACACGCCTACTGAAATGATTGACAGCTCATGAGACACGCGCTGGCTTTGGTCCAGAGGAGCAGCTGTTCGCTTCGCTGCTCCCGCGGCGGTCTTTTATCACTTTATATGTTAATATAAACTTCTAAAAAATAAAAATAAAAACAGGGAGCGCTATTCCAGCAACCCACAGCCCACCAGGAAATATTTAAAACATTGCGCTGCCAGGTAGGACATGAATTCATTCATTTCAGTCATCGAGTGAACGGAGGAAGAAGCGATTACTTGACTTTAGGCAAAAAAACAAAAGAAAAGGCCCGATCAGCGATAAAGAAGAGGAATTTAATTCATTTGTGTAACATACAAAACAGTCCGGCGCCGGGGAAGTTTATGGTCAGACACCGCGCAAGCGTGCGTGGTCGTAAAAAAAAAGCTTTGCGCGTTCGTGACCTGAGGGGCTGCGCGGGGCTACGCTTTTGCCTCAGCGTACTTACGTCGTACAGAGGCGTATAGCAAGTACGCTCAGGTATATTTCAGCTTTCAGACTCACTGACTTGCAAAGTCACTCCCTCTCTCGTGGTAGACAACCAATCAGCAGGAAGTATGTGACTAAGTCACACCCCTTCTTAAAGGGACACTTCCTGTAGTCTCTTCAGTGTTGAAGGGGAGAACTAACTCAACAACTTGTTTTTCTCCTCTGGAAAAAGCTGGAGACGTTGTGGTCATTTTGTCAATTAGACCTACGTTCTCAGCCAGAGTTACAGCAGAGCCTTGCTGTGACCCACTCACTCCTTTTCTGAAAGAATTTGTTTTTTGAAAGATACAGTATTTTGAAGTCCAGTCAGGACGTTGGCCCTGTTCCTGCCGGGAAGAGCGCACTTCTGCTCGTTGAATCAGCACACACGCGCGGAAGTCAGCTGGACGTCAACTGGACAACACAGTCCGTTAGTGTCCACAAAACTTCTCAGCTCTTATCTCCAGAGACAAATCGTCACCAGGTAATGAGGCGTTGATTGTATGCTGAACGTGTGAGAAGTCCAGTTGGACCTGTTTGGGAAAGTGTTGTTGCGGTTCAAAAGTTGAAGGGAAGCTCTGAAACGAATGTGCAAGTTTTAGGCAGGTTGTACATTATAAGAATAAACCTTACAGCGACCAACAGACCTCTCACCGAGCACAAGTCCACACACACACATCTTCGAAGGCGGACCACGGTTTTAGTCAAAGTCAAAGTCAAAGTCAACTTTATTGTCAGATCTGCAATATGTACTGTACAGGACATACACAGGACCGAAATTGCGTTTCTCTCAGTCCCTCGGTGCAACAGTAAACATCTAAACATTGAAACACTGAAACATATAATAATAGACATAAGCATAAAATAGTAAAACTAACACTGTCCTGAGTTTTTTGCATAGTGGTATAAGAGTATGAAAATTTACACCAACTCTAAAACTAAAACATTAAACATTTAATGAACATAATACTGTCCTGAGTTTTTGCATACTAGTATAAAAAAAGAGTATAAAAAGTATAACTAAAATAAACTAAAGGTTTCTAGCAAAGCATTCTAGCATTTTATACCTCTAGATGACGTCATCGCCTCGTGGGACCAATCCTGGAACCGAACCGCCTTGGAACCGCCCTAGAACTTTTCTACTCTGTGAGTGATCCGCCTCTCAGCCAATCAACTACCAGCTCTGTATGTCAATCATCCAGTGTTGTGTCTGTTGTATTATGCAGGCGTGTAACTGAAAAACTCTTCCCTATTGGAAATAAAACCCGTAAATAAAGGTTCCATCTTGAATATATTTTCACATTATATGGTGGAATTAAGTGAACATAAATCATAACGCATAATATGTGTGCTTCAGGTGTAATACTGATATACATATATTTCAATTCCCCTTTTGACATGACAAACATCATGTCAACAAAAACCCTATATGTACTATGTGCGTATGCAATTAAAAACTGGATACACAATGGAAATCGCTAACATTCCCACCCACAACAATATTACATCTAAGTTACCCACCCAGAATATAAATCCCTTATATAAAAATAAGCATCAAAACTAATTGGTAACAAAACTACGTAAGAAAATATATGGTAACCGTCAGAGCTTATATGCTGGAAACGTAAAACAAAACTAACAATCTAAAAAATAAATGTAACAAAAAGCAAAGAAATCAACCAAAAACAAAGAATAAAATAAAACATCAAATAAATGTAATAAGAAATAAACAAAACAAACAAAACAACAAATAAATGTAATAAGAAATAAACAAAACAAACGAAAATAAATGTAAAAATGAAACCATAAAACAAATAAAAAATAAAAAATAAACAATAAAATGAAGCGGACTGTCCCTCCTATCAAACATCACGCCTCAACAGGGTATATGCAGGAATAATGAAGTTAAATTCAATACCTTTAAAAAGGCGTTCAATAAAAAACAACTGGACTTTAATTTGACCTTATAAATTCAATACTGTCTCAAAAACCCTTAAATTTCCCAAAATTTGATTTATCAACTCTTAACAACTTCAAAACATTGCATATACTCTGCTCCAGTGTGTGCATTTCTGGTATGTGTTAACCTTAGCAAAGAATCTAAACTATGCTTTAGCCAAGTCAGGCCATCTCATCTTCATCGTCTTCATCTTCTTCCTCATAGACACCTGTAAGGGGGAAGCCCTCTCCTGCCTGTACAGCCATCTGATAGGAAGGCAGCTTAGGAAACCTATCATCCACTGCGCTACTGATGCACTTCAAGCAGAAATGCCTCACACAAGGAATGCAGCAGCATCCACAACAAATTAACATAACCACAACTGCGAATATTGTAATCACAGCTGTGACGACAACAGCTCTCCATCTTCCAAAAGTAGAGATGAACCACTCACTCAGAGGGTTCTGAACTCCAGAGCTTTCAGCTAGTTCCTCAGACAGAGATTTCAAACCATCCAGAGCCCTTGTAAATGAACCATCTGGACTTGTGTTATTTGGGATGAAAGTACAACACTCTTGTCCAAACATAGAGCAGACACCACCTCTCTCAGCCAAAAGAAAGTCCACAGCTAATCTCGTTTGATAGGCCATCAGTGATGTTGCTGCTAGCTGCTGATGTGCGCCCTCAAGTGCATCTCTTGTCAAATTATTCAGCCTCTGAACATTAAAATGAATGTAATTAATCCTGGCTACGTTTTTATTTACAGTTATAGTTGGAATCATAGACTCAAAACCAGCTGCAATAGGATCAACTAATTTGTATTCATCCGGGACTCCTTGCGGGACTCCGATAGCGTTAATATATGCTGGAGAATCTACATACAGATCAAAGTCACGTTTTCTCCTCTCAAACTCACCAATAACATGTGTACTGCTCCTGAAAGTTTCCAAATCCTGTCCTGTTAAATTCACCATCTTAATTGGAGAAATTAAAGAAACGAGTGTACAGATTCCTGACCATCTTGAAGACAACGTATTTCTTAGAGTTCTACCACCACAAAACCAGTAAACATCTGCACGTGCTACAGATAATCTCGTCATGTTTGTCCAAGCTGAAACATCCACATTCAACTTACACCAACTTGAATCAATATCACCTACAGATATACCTCCCTGTATTTTCCTAACCAGACAAGTGTAAGAGTTTCTCACTGGAGTGAAAACAGGTGGGATTGCATCTCTTGGGGCCATGGGAAAATATTTCTCCAAACCTTTGCAACTATCAGTGGGATTCTCCTTCATATGTAGTTCCAACATGCAGTGAAAACATGAATCATTTGAAAGAGGTGATGTCATCATTAATAACGCTGGCCTGGCCTTCGCACAAACAACGCAATCCTTATACTTCACTTGTTCTGCTGCATTTTCAACATACTCTATCCAGTAATTTTGCTGTGTGAAACCTGTCTCCAAAGCCAACTTTTCTTCATATGTCACATCTGTCATATAAGACACCTCTTGATCTGATTCAATCTGACTTTCCTCCCTCTGAACCACATTTATCCTGAACGGACTCGTTGGATCTTTGCCAGAAACATGAACTCCCAGTATATAAGTGTCACTATCCTGCCTCTGAGGATTCTTTAAAGTCAAAATCAAAGAATTACATGTATTTTGTGCTAGACACCTGGTGCTTTTAGTATGATCTTGTATGATTGACAAGCGTTCCTGTAACGGATACTTCCCTCTTCTCGCTTTTTCTGGTCTGTAACCCCAATCAGCAGGCCCTGAATTACACAACACATTATTCCAGTCCCCGCAATTCATGTCATGCCCATAAGTCACACAAATATACTTCACTGCCCAAATAAATGACTCCTGCCTCGCACCACAGTACATCACAGAGCAAAGGTCAAATTTAACAGATGCAGTCACCCCAACTGTGAAGTTAAACTGTAGGAAATTAACTATCATGGATCTCTTTGATCTGCTAATGTCAGAGTCTGGGTGTACCTGAATCTGAACCTCTGCAACCTCTGTTCCATCTTCCCCTCTGCTGAGCAGGAAGTTAGGGTCCTCATCACAAGATCTGTTGACATTGTCGTGAACAACTTCAGGGGAGCCTGTCTTAGCTGTCGTTGCAACCCACAGAGTGAGCCCTGTAAACAATATTCCAAAAGTGGTTACCACACTTAACCTCACCGCTAGGAAATTCATTCTTCCTGTAACAACTATGTACAACAAACAACGTCCCCTTTTTATGTAATGTTATTTTAAGTCTGTTCTGATTTTCTCCTCAAGTTGTATCGGGGTTTTGGAACCGGTGGATCGAAGCTCTCAGTTGAAGGTGGAGCTGCAGTGTCACTGTGTACGGATGGCACACACAGTTCCTTAGATGCACCCAGCTCTCCAGACACGCTCAGCCCTTCGGATGTGCTCAGCTCAGCCAAGTCCTTTCGTACCTGCTGTAGAGTGCGTAGAGAAGGGTCAGAGCTTTTAACACAGTGTGTCTTATGAATCCAGTTACTGAGCTTTTCTTCAGTTAACCAAATTTTAACACAGTGAGAAGTGACAGCAGCCACCTTATATGGGCCTTCCCATTTAGGCTGAGACCAGTTAAAACGGGCTACCTTTCTGAGAATCCAGTCACCTGTATCCACGTGGGCACAGTGTTGTTCTCCCTCTGCAGTCTGGATCAATTGAATCTGTTGAGAAATACTCATTACAGTATTATTAAGCCTCTTCAAGTACTCTGATATGTCATAATGTTGTAATTGTAACATAGTACTTTCTGACGGCAACGGATGAGTGAAAGGACATGGCATCTTCCTTCCTGTAAGTATCTCATGAGGGCTGACATTCAGGGTAGTATTTGGAGTTGACCTTAAGTTGAACAGCACTATAGGTAGGGCATCAGGCCATTTCAATTTTGTGTCTGCACAAACCTTTGCCAACCCCTCTTTAAGAGTACGGTTAGCACGTTCAACCAAACCCTGTGATGAAGGATGAAAAACAGCCCCAAACTTATGTCGAATGCCAAACAATTTCTCAACTTCCCTTAACTCCCTGTTTGCAAAATGGGTTCCATTATCTGATCTGATCACTGAAGGGACTCCAAATCTGGGGATCAACTCCTTTGTCAACCACTTTATTACTTCTTTCGCTTTTTCAGTTTTCGTTGGAAAAGCTTCCACCCACCTACTAAATTGATCCACGCAAACGAGTAAATATCTCTTTCCAGCCACTCTATTCTCAACACCCATGTCAGTAAAATCTATCACAATCTCTTTCCACGGTGCCTGAGGCATTGGAAATCCACCAAGCCCAGTTTTAAGTGCCACCTTTGGATTATGGTGGCAACATATTTCACATGTCTGTACAAAATATTTTGCAATACAGATGGCATAGGGGTTCCACCAATTCTGTGAGATCAAGTCAATCAGTTTTGATGTACCACAGTGCCCCCTGCTGTGTGCTTCTTGGCATAGCAGGTTGAACAATCCAGCTGGAGCTACAATTTTACCCTCATGATTCCTCCAAATTTGTTCACTATCCTTTTTAGCTCCACGGTCTAACCATGCCTGCTTCTCGTGCGGAGCGGCTGCATTTTGTAACTCTCTGATATATTCTAGAGTAAATTCCTTTTGAAAATAGTCTTCAGAACTCTTTTTCTCATGTCTCTGGACCATCTGTGTCCTTAAAATATAGCCTGCAATTCTTTTAGCAGCTTGATCTGCCTCATGATTCCCTTGGGCAATGAAATTGCTACTCTTCTGATGGGCCTTGCATTTAATTACTGCCACTTGTCTAGGCCGCTGCAATGCATAATACAATTCCAGTAATTGTTTAAAATGTCTGACTGGTTCTCCAGATGAGGTGACAAATCCCTTTCTTCTCCAGTGACAGAGATCAACATAGACTGCTTGAAAAACATACGCTGAGTCTGTGTAAATATTAACCTTTTTTCCTTCTGCGACGTTACAAGCTTCTGTTATAGCTTTTAGCTCTGCGAGCTGCGCAGAAGCTGGCTGGTTCATCACTTCTGCCTTGAGTTCAACAAAACCTGCATCTCTTCTTTCCACCACAGCGAACGCAGTGATCAATGCGCCCGTTTCATTTCTATGACTATGTCCATCACAGAACAGTATCATGTCTGGCTGGTCCAAAGGATCTTTAGAAAGGTTTTCATGTAATTTCATTTCCTGTGCGGTGTCACTAATGCAGTTATGATCTTGTGTGGTGTCCATTTGCGCGGCCATATTTGTTCCCTGGCTTGTAAAATGTATATGTGAATTATGTAATAATCTTCTGAGGTTTTCTGTTCTTTGATTTGAAAATGTGAATGTTTGTGAGTCCAAAAATGATTTTACGTCATGAATTGTGTGAACAAAAACCTCATTCCCCATAGTTATGTGTGATGTCTTTAAAATAGACTTTCCAATGGCAGCTACATGCCTCACACAGGTAGGGTGGCCAACTTCAATTTGATCTAATTTTGAACTATAATACATCAAAACGTGCCTGTCAGAGCCAGCTTTCCCTCTTTGAAACAAGACGGCATTCACAAATCCGTCTTTTTCATCCACATCCAAGTGAAATGGCAAGGAGTAATCTGGACACTGCAGAGAGCACGCATCAAACAAAGCTTGTTTAATCTCCACAAATGCTCTGTCAGCTTCCTCCGTCCACTGCAGTGGGGACTGTTGTGAAATAAAATATTTTATTCTTCGTGTTTTTATTCCACCAAAAGGGGTTTTCAAATGATGCAGTTTGTGTCCTCTCTGTCTGTCTGTCAGTTTTATGACTTTGCAGATATTTGGCTTGGGAGAAGTCCACCTAAAGCCATTCTCTGGTTCTGCAGGTTTGCTCAGTCAGGGAGTGTCAGAACAAGCCCTAATCTATGTGTGTCTTTGGTGTGGTTTGGTGTCCAGTTGCACTGATTGGTCACTTGGTGGTCTACTAGTGTGTGTGTAATTTGTGGGTGCTCAGCATTGTTGTATATTTAGTTTTGGAAACCAGAGTAAGCTGAAACCCCCTGAGGCCTGGGTAAACCAGAACAGAAGCTTTCTGGCAGTGGAGTAAGACAAGAAAACAAAGCAAAACTGCTCTTATTGGTTAAGGCAGGAAACACCCTACAAGAAAACAAAGCAGAACTTCTCTTATTGGTTGAGAGCAGAAAACACCCCCACAGAAGAGTATAAAAGTATAAGTTTCCCTCCTCCATCAGACAACGCAGGAGGCCACAAGGGACCAACCCATCAGGTTGTATGCTGTCTCCATGAATGCGCATTCATGTTCTCTTTGTTCTCTATCTTTCTTTCTTTCTCTCTCTCTGTCTTCTCATATGAGATCATATATATATATAGCTTATAAAATATAACAAATGTATTCTGTGACTTTTAAACTTATGATAAATTAAACTGGTTTGGAACTTTAAGTGAGCGTCTGTCGTGTTTAAGTGTATCTCTCCTTTTTGATCCAAAGTGAAACCAAAATAACGAATTCGGGGCGAATAATAATCAAAGCCAACAAAAATGGAGGTCCCACCGAGATTGGTTGCACGCGCGGACAGGAAAGGACGAGCCGGAGTCCAGAGCACTGATCAGTGACCGGTCTACACAACAATGAGGTAAGCAGATTGCCTGTTTCAACAAAAATCTGAAATTGGACATTAATAGGCAAATTTTAGCTCAGTGTATTGGACTCAGTAAGATAAGGAAATAAGACAAGTATACGTATACGTGAAGTAAATAATAATACCCAAGTCCCAGGTAAAAACACGCAGTGGTCGCGCCTCCCAGATGCCGACGGGCGTTTGGAACAGAGGGGTCGGGGTTTTAGAATAAATAAATAATTTATTCGCCGCTGACCCTGTAACTCTGAGACCAAGTTTAAACTGTAAGCTTACTAGGTGGTGTCTAGTTTAAAACAGTGACAATTTAGACTTACTTATAATTCGAGATTAAATAAGTAAGGGCGGGACTAGGTGAGAGTTTTTGAAATGGATGCGCTGACTTTCGCTGATAAAATAATCTGATAAGAGTTCCACCTGGACCAGTTAAAAATAGAATAAAATTAGTCACAGAATACTAAATCCTTTTTTATGTTCTAAAATAATGGTTTCCTGCCATGTGAGGAGTCAATGCCTGCCTCACCTGCGTGACTTGTCTCTGCTCTCCAAACTGCACGTGGCTCTCTTTGTCTCTGTCTCTCTGCAGCGCTGCGCTGGACCAGTGGCGGAGCTAGACTCTTATTGCTGGGGGGGCCGAGAGGGGGCCAAGGCTATAATGGGTCCA
>JBBPBX010025225.1:27717-39061 GCA_038048925.1 Garcialebias charrua | reverse complement strand
TATATATATATATATATATATATATATATATATATATATATATATATATATATATATATATATATATATATATATATATATATATATATATATATATATATATATATATATATATATATATATATATATATATATATATATATATATATATACTGTAGTATGTATTATTACAGTATCTGAATATGTATACATAATGTGTGTGTGCATCTTTGGTTGTATCTTGCTAAACATATATTAAAGTACAGTATTGTATTCCACCAAAATTATTTAAATATGCTAAACTATACGTTCCTATACATGCAGTTTTAATAGCTGTATGCCTAACATTTAAATATGTGTCAATAGGATTACTATTCAGCGTGTTATGATTGATTAAATGCGCTGATACTTTATTGTGCCAGCCAAATATATAAGGCTGAGTGGAGCGGACGACAGCGCCAAGATGGCCGCCTGAAATCTCGTCAGCTCCAATAGGCGAGAGCGGGCCATGCGGTATCTAGTGTTCTATATATCAGTGTTTTTCAACCTTTTTTGAGCCAAGGCACAGTGTTTTCATTGAAAAAATCACGAGGCACACCACCAACCAAAATTGTAAAAAAGATACTCTGTATCCGCCTATATTAAATATATACCGGTAGTCATTCTCATCAAAGTGTCTTGAATAGGAATTAAATAAACAGCTTCTCACTGCATACCAAGCACAACGGAGTCGGTCTCGTTGCGTCCCTGGTAAAAGTAAATCCAAACGAAATGTACTGTCTCATTTACGGACACGCCTACTGAATTGATTGACAGGTCGGGTGGAAGAAAAAAATTAGAGAGCCGGCAGCTTCTGCCGCAGCGGTGTTCTGTGTTTATATGTTAATAAAAAGTTCTAAAAAATAAAATAAAAACAAGGAGCGCTGGTCCTGCAGCCCACACATCAGACAGGAAATCTGCAGAACCTCGCGCAACCACGTTGGAGCCGAGTTTAATTCGCTCGTGACAAATTCATTCATTTCCTCATCATTTCAGTCATGGAGTCAGTGGAGGAGGAAGCGATCACTTGACTTTTGGCAAAAAACAAACAAAAGAAAAGTCCAGATCAGGGATGAAGAAGAGGAATTTAATAAATTTGTGTCGCATACAAAACAGTCCGGCACCAGGCAGTTTATTGTGCGACAACGCGCTTGCGTTCGCGGTCGTAAAAATTGAGCTTTGCGCGTACATGCCCTGCGGGGATACGCGTGCGCCTCTGCGTACGAACGGCGTAGAGCGGCGTACGGCTGAACGCAGATAATTAATTCGTTTTCAAAAAATCTTTTTAGACCAGTTAAGTGAAATTGGATAATTTCTACGGCACACCTGACCATCACTCGTGGCACACTAGTATGCCACGGAACAGTGGTTGAAAAACACTGCTATATATGATATCTATGGTTGCGACAGAGATATTTTATTTAAATAAATCACTATATCTTGAAACTTGGGTTCAAAATGGTATCCTACGGGTGGCTCAGCTGGTTAATAAGGAAGGACAATTAATCAATTGTGGCTTATCAATGATGTTCTTCTGGCCAGTTCTTATGTCTGCAGTTTTCTCCATAATTGAACTGACAATTGAACCAAACTGAAGCAATTTAATGATGGGGAAACCTGTGCAGGTGCTTTGAGTTTAGTAGACAATTAGTGTCACACGCAGATTAAAACATTCATGCCCTGCGAAATTTGAACCGGTCTTCACAATGTTCTAATTTTTTGAAATCTTGTTTTTGTGGGTTTCATGAGCTGGAAGTCCAAATTATGTAAAAATAATCAAATAAATACTTGAAATAGTTTAAATTGTGGGCCTTGAATCTATCATCTATTAAAGATTTAACTTTTTGAATGGAATTAAGGAAGTTAATCAATTTTTTGGAAAAGGTCTGTATCGATGTCTTCTTAGAGCTTTGTAAATCTTAATCAGACTTAAAGATTTAAGAAACAATGCTCCAATGGCATAAAAACCAAGGAAAAACATGTACAGTACATAACATCATACAAATAGAGTAACCTTTATTTTTCCATGCACAGAAAAAGCATTTTAAAAATATGCAATGGCAATTTTCTGAGACAAATAAATACTTTCATAAGAATCCTGTAGAGCACTTTTCATGCAACTACAAACCCTTGAATGTAATAATTTAACATTTTACCACTTACATACTTTATTTAGCTGAAGTTAAAGAAATGTTCAGTTTAAAACAAACTCCCACAGTAGTAAAACATTTACACTTGACTTAAAGAACAGGTTCCACATCATCTAACACCAGGAGCAGAACAAGTTTTCAGTTTACCTTTAATCCCAGGTGGTAATATGTCAGGATGTCCTTAAACACAACATATGGACCTGCTCTTTGACAGATGTCTCCGTCTGGACTATTTCATCCTGCATGAGTTTCAAATCACAAATGGCGTCTATAAACAGAACAGATCAGAGGCCATTTCTGGATTATTATTATTATTTGACACAACTGAACATCTGGTGATTTTTGGAAGGAATGGTTTGTGCCTGTTGAACTGGGTTTTTGTATGAAAGTTTTTAATTAACTGTATCCGTCGTAGGTGGCTCTTCAAACAACCTCCGTTCAGAGAAATGGCGCCTGACAGCGTTCACATGCACTGTTGTGAAACAGAAGCTGCGTTCAGATTGCAGCAGTCACATGGATCCATTAGAACAAGACATTTTTTACCAAAACAATCTAAATGGACCTATTTCCAAAGATAATTCTGACGCCTTCAAACTCTGATCTTTAAAATGTTTTTTGCAGTTAGCTTCGTGTTACATGATCGTTTTAGCAAACATCCTGCCAGATGTGACCACTGGATGTCTGGGAAGTGCTACATCGAGCTAACAACGGTGTCATTATTATCGTTAATAACCATAAAATTCCTTGTAAATACTGCTAAACTGATTTCAGTGTCAAGGGTTATAAAATAATGTTTACAGCACTTTGAAGACTGGAGTTGTTTTAAGACGGTCTGGTTGTATTCAGACTAGCCATTAGCTCATCAGTCCTGTCTACAACACACAAGATATTACCATTTATACATTTTAGACAGAAACCCATGCAAAACAGCCAAATTATTCCTTCAGGAGCCAAATGTAACTGCTCAGACTAGAAAGAGTTTGCAGAAAGAACATTTTGTGAAAACTTGATAACCGTTCCAATACTTTCTCTCACAAACTAAAATATTAACGCTTTCATGATAATACCTGAAACTCTTATTTAAAAAAAAAAACTGTGATAAGTGAATAAGGGCTGAAGAACGGGTTTATAAAAAAATGAACCAGTCCTTTGTAATAGGGAGCAAATGTAGAAGAAGTCAGCTGACGCCTCATAATGACTCAAACACAAGACTGGATATTTACAAGAGTTGTCTTTTGGTCGATTGTTGTTCGTCCATTTCACTTTGTTCACACGTACACAAACAATAAAATGAAAGCAGCAACTGGAAGCAGCTCTCATCCTTTGTTTCAGGATCTGTCTGGTCCAAGTTAAAAGTCTCCTTCATTGGCCCGGAAATTCAAGTCCCATCATTTTATCTAATCAAACTCAGAACTTCTGCTCTGCGATGACACTACATTACAACAGAAGCTTTAAGCAAGCAGCACTATAGTGCCCCCCAGTGGTCAGCAGGAGGGAACTGGTTCACCTCCCCCACCTCGGTGAACGGCTGCTCTCCCAGCGTAAACATCAGTTTGTATCTCATCCGCACCTTTTCCTGGAAAACATTAAATCAAGAACAAACGGGTTCAGTTCCATCAACTGCAACAGACAAGGTGACAACAAGAAAACTAGAGCTGTTGTGTCACTAAAGGATGAAAGCACAATGGGACATCAGTGGTACCTTGAGAGGATTGGCGAGCAGCATGATCTGAGTGATGGATGGAGGGGGAAGAAGAGGATTAAAAGACGCCAGCTCTGTCCCTGAGGGGGGCTGCAGCTTCACCTTCATGCTCTGAAAAGTTGTCAAAGGAAACATCGTTGAGTGTGTTTTAAAGCTCGGTCCACACCGTAGCTTCCAGCCGAGCACTAGTGGTGCATAAAGAAGATGAGGCTCGTACCCGGGGCACCGCCGCCTGCAGGACGATGTTCCTCACAGGCTGTGGGGCCGTGTTGAGCATCGACGCCACCATCACCAGAACATCGGGCCTGCCTGCTGGACAGTCCACGGCAAAGGTCAGCAGAACACGAACTCCATTTCTGTCATAAGCGGTCACAGGTAAGACTTTACCTAAAACACAGCAGAAGAGTCAGTGGTGACGACTGTGCCCCTAAGAATAAGAAAGCAGCTCTCTTAAGATGAAGTTCGTCGATTTTAATCATCTAGTTTTCAACATGACAGCTGAAAAGTAGAGTCTTAACACAAATCAACACGCACAACAGCTCACGTCCTGAATATTGTTATGCTTTGTTTGGCTTTGCTAACTCAAAAGTCAAAGTCAACTTTATTGTCAGAACTGCAATATGTACAGGACATACACAGGATTGAAATTGCGTTTCTCTCAGTCCCTCGGTGCAACAGTAACTATTTAAACACTAAAACATTTAATAAACATAAGCATAAAATGAAATAACAAAAGTGTAATACTGTCCTGAGTTTTTGCATAGAAGTATAAAAGTATGAAAAGTTACACCAACACTAAAACACTAAACATTTAATAAACATAAGCATTAAATGAAATAATAAGAGTCCAGTGTTAAAATCTTTGTGTTGTGTGGTAATGTGTGAAAGTTTTTTTTGTGTGTGTTTTTTGCAGTACATAACTGCATTCAGACCAAATTAATCACTTTAAAAGAAAGAAGTGTCCTTTAGCACATTTTGCACTTGGAACTCTAGGTGGCAGTAATGTCCGGTTTCATGTTCAAACTTCAGTAAATGTTGTGAGGGAAGATGCTCTGCTTTGAAAACTAATCTGTGTTCAGCCAACAAGACGGAAATTATTTTATTTAGGTTTAGTCTCCTTCATTAAAGTCTGTTTGGTGCCATCTGCATGCATATGTGAAGAACTGCACTCAGAACCTGCAGCAGAACAACTTTTATATCTAGGCTCTGAATAGGCTATATGCCACGGGGGGTCGTGACGTACTTCCGGTAAAATATTGGACACATCCGCCACTTCCGGGTCCCATCCACTGCCGTTGTTGTTAGCGTTAGCTCCTAGTAGCAGACCATGACAACGACTCGAAACGGGAAGCGGCTGCGAGCTACCGGCACTACACGCGAGTTCCATTGTGTCCGCCCACTGGTGGGAACAGCTGTTCCGAGGGGGGGTTTCGGCGAAAATTTATCGCGGCTATCCATAGGGGGAACGTCGCCATAATTTTATACGGATTTATACGTGTATGGAGTTATTATTGGTGTGGATGCAGATGTTTTATTAATTGTATTTAGTCATCTATGTTCGTGTCTTTCCCGCTAACCGGAAGTGCGCGGTCCGGCTCATGACTGCGGGAGTGCTGGAACGGAAGTCCGTGGCATATAGTCTATTAAGCTTTCTAACGGCAGACATGGTACCATTTGTGAATGAAAAAGTTTTGATCTGGTCCGTCGCTAGGAACCTGTAATCTGAGATGAACAACACTTTTAATCAAGGTCTCCGTTAGGGATGCACATATCGGCATGGTATTAGTGATAAAGATAAATATCGACCATCCCATCAAAATAACTCACCGATATAAAAGGCTGTTTTTGTTTGACAAGCCAGTGACAAGGATGCCTGCAGAGCCAGCACAATGTGATGACATCACGCGCACCGTTGAGTTTAGTTTGTGAAAATTTACTACATAATTTGAACTGCTCGAGTGTTGTCATTGTGTTAGAGAGAGTAAATATGAACACATTTGACATTAAACATAATCCAAGGTGAAGTGTTGCATCATTTTCATTCCCCTTTTTGACATCTGCATTTGGTAGCAGGCCAAACTGACAATGACCGTTTAGAATAATGTGGTATTGTTTTAATTCCACAGCAGAGAAAAATATGTAGTCTCTGTAAGTAGGTCTAGGAAAAAAAATATTGGTACCTGTATTGGTATTGGTTATTGGCCAAATAAATTTCAACATATCAGCATTTCAGATATCGGCCAAAAATCCAATATCGTGCATCCCTAGTCTCAGCACTTTAATATGAAGCATTTACTGAAACTAGTAATAGATGTTTGATGGTTGCATCGCTTCAGATGGTGGGAAAAAAAAAGTCATGTTTGGCGCAGTGGGTGACGTTTGACAGAGTGTTTTTGTTTGCTGCTCTGCAGTATGACATGTTTTTCATCTGAAGTTGTACTTCTTTAATTTTAAATACAAGAACTAGACTTTGGTCAGTGACAGTAAGAATCTTGGACAGAACTTTCAGCGTTACATCGTTTTACTGATCAAATGTACATTTAAAGGTTCAGTCTGCAGTTTCTGTAGAACTGCAGCACTTAAAAAAAAAATTCAACAGGCAAAGCATTCTGATCCCTCCCCCTCAGAGCCATATATGGCTCTGCTCTCCCATGGTCTGCTGAAATTCAAATTCAAGCTCTGTTTTTATTGGCTGATTCAAATTCAAGCTCTGTTTTTATTGGCTGGTTACAAACTCTGTTTTTATTGGCTGGTTAATGGCGGGTCACTTTTTCTTTTTAGAAATGCCTATTTACCACCTGGAGAAGCAAGGGGACAATTTTTTTTTTTTTCAGAGATTACCTCTCTAACATCAGTCTAGTGACAGAGTGAAGAAATATGTTAAAAATATATTGTTAGAAAAGTTACATATAGCAGCTTTAATGTGAGGTCAGAGACGTTTTGACACCTAAAGTATGAATCCCTGTTCTTCCAGTCAGTTTTTATTTCTAAATACCTTAGACACACACTCAAGCACCTTTGACCCCCTTTCACACAAGTCCTTAAAGTAGATAAAGAGAACCCAGTTCAACAAATGAGACAAAAATATTATACTTGGTTGTTTATTTATTGAGGAAAATGATCCAGTATTACATATTTGTGATGGTAAAAGTATGTGAACCTCTAGGATTATCAGTTAATGTGAAGGTGAAATTAGAGTCAGGTGTTTTTAATCAATATGATAATGGTCAGGTGTGAATGGACACCCTGTTTGATTTAAAGAACAGGATCTATCAAAGTCTGATCTTCACAACATGTTGGTGGAAGAAGTGGATCATGGCAGGAACAAAGGAGATTCTGAGGAGCTCAGAAAAAGAGTTGTTGATGCTCATCAGGCTGGAAAAGGTTAAAAACATCTGTAAAGAGTTTGGACTCCACCAATCCACAGTCAGACACATTGTGTACAAATGGAGGAAACTCAAGACCATTGTTACCCTCCCCAGGAGTGGTGGACCAACAAAGATCACTCCCAGAACAAGGTGTGGAATAGTCAGCGAGGTCACAAAGGACAACTAAAGAGCTCTCTCACATTATTGTTAATGTTCATGAGTCCACCATGAGGAGAACACTGAACAACAATGGTGTCATGACAGGGTTGAAGGAGAAGTCACTGCTCTCCTAAAAGAACATGGCTGCTCATCTACAGTTTGATAAAGATCATGTGGACAAACCAGAAGACTGTTGGAAGAATGTTTTATGGACGATGAGACCAAAACAGAACTTTTTTTTTTAAATGAAGTGTTATGTTTGGAGAAAGGATCACTCTGCATTCCTGCATCAGAACCTTATCTGTGAAACATGGTGGTGGTAGTATCATGGTTTGGGCCTGTTTTGCTGCATCTGGGCCAGGACAACTTGTTATCATTGATGGAACAAATGAATTCTGAATTATTTCAGAGAATTATAGAGGAAAATGTCAGAACATCTGTCCATGAACTGAATCTGAAGTGAAGGTGGGTCATGCAGCAACACAATGATGTTAAGCAGCACACAAGTGGTTCTATCAAAGAATGGTTGAAGAAGAACAAAGGTCATGTTTTGGAATGACCAAGTCAAAGTCCTGACCTTAATCCAATCCAGATGTTGTAAAAGACCTGAAGCAGCAGTTAATGTGAGGAAATCACCAACATCCGGAGCTGAAGCTGTTCTGTAGAGGAATGGGCTAAATTTGCTCCAAGCTGAGGACTGATCAACACTTACTGAAATGTTTAGTTAGTTATTGCTGCATGGGGGTGGTCACACCAGATATTGAAAGCAAAGGTTCACATACTTTTACCACTCACAAATATTAGGCCATTTCCCTCAATAAATACAGTACATGTAAATGATTAAGTATAATATTTTTGTCTCATTTGTTTAACTGGGTTCTCTTTATCTACTTTTAGGACTTGTGTGAAAATCTGATGTTGTTTTAGGTCATTTTTATGTAGAAATATAGAAAATGATAAAGAGTTCACAAACTTTCAAGCACCACTGTACATTCAGTGATAACTTTCTGAGTTTCAAATAAATATGTCAAGTATTTCATGAGATATGTTGCCAACATGACAAACAAACAAACCAACAGTGTTTATCCCTATTCAGTTTCAGGAATAGGTGATAAGAGGCCAGTTATCTTATTTGTAGCAGAACAGAAATTCTGATACTTGTAAAATCACAGTTTTTCCAGGAAGGTTTATTTCAATGAACAGAGATTACCGTAATTAATTTTCTCTTCAAGCGTCGGAGCTGGTTTCATTATCTCACAGGCAGAAGCATTTGTCATTGTATATAATTACTTTGTGGTGCTGTGCTGTCACAGCATGTGTAGAAAGAGTTTGTATAGTTATTTCTTTCTGTACATTAACATTTCAAACAGCAGAAGTTTTAATGAAAATAGAAACACAACCTTATTTATGGTCTACCTCCAAAGACAAGAAGTGATTATACGCAAATCAACACTGTGAAAAAAACAACACAATGCTGATGTATGGATATACAACTGAACACAAATGTTCAAACACACTCCTTTTCTGAGCAGTCAGTGAAAACACCAGAAATCCAGCAGACTAACAAAACTAAACTGTAAGTCATTATCTGTAACAGATTCTAAACTAGTTGTTAAAAACTTGTCTTTATGGAGATGCCTGCTGGAGACTTTGTGGATCTAAGGGGGCTAATCACTTCCATGTTTTTTGGGACTGCCAGGTAATAAGAACATATTGGGAAGAGTTCCACAAACATATTGAAAATATATTCAATGTAAACATTCCATTCAAATGTGAAACGTTATACTTGGGCAATCTACGGTTGGTGACATGGACCAATAAAGACAAAAAACTGCTGAATATATTACTGGCAGCCAGTAAGAAAGCCATCACAAGGAAATGGCTAAAATCGGACCCACCCACCATTGATGAATGGATTGAAGTGGTATACCAGATTTATGTTATGGAAAATATTTCTTTCTCCCTACAAGTTGAAAAAGAAAATTTTTATAAGATCTGGACCAAATGGACTGAGTATGTAAAACCAATTAGATCCAACTTCATTTGATTGTATTTGTGAACTACGGTATGTGTCCTGCCCCTTGATGTTCTTGTGGGTTTTATTGTTCAAAATGGTGCAACCCCATTTTTGTTCAAATATGTTAATTTTTGTTATTGTTCTTAACTAAAATTAATAGTCCGAAAAAGAAAATACCAGAAAGGCAGCATGGACGAAAACATTTGGTCTTTCCACTACTGTCCTCATGTACAACCTTAAATGAGTAAAGCTGTAATTAATGACTGGGAAGGAAATCTGTCTTTCTAAATAAAAAATATTAAAAACAAAAAAACAACAACAACAAAAAAACAAGTTGTCTTTGACTCTTTGTGAAGTAACGTTCAGACAAATTGAAGTTAAAGAAATGCTTGTGTGTAAACCAGATCAATAAAATATAAAGCTAGAAGACTAAATACAGCCTCCATGTTGTAACTCACTGGGTTTGATGGCTTCCAAAGGGACGAACAGAGCAGCCAGCGACACCTCGTCTCCCCTGCTCGGACTGGCTTGGCTCACGGGGACGATCGGGGACAGGGAGCGTAACAGCGGGCTGTCATCTGCGTGACTCCTCACAGCTGGGGGAGTAGACCGTCCTTGGACTCCTGCTGTCAGAACTGAAGCGGAGGCGCCACCAAGACTGAAAGAGAGCGGCAGAACGTTCAGATTACTCGTTGGGTTTTAAAACTTTGATCGGTGTGTTTTGGTGCTTTTTGAAACAAGAAGATAAAACGTATGACATTAAAGTGAAATTTAAAACTTACAGACGAAAAATCTCTTCATGTCAGACTTGACTGATTTTGGAAGTGATTAATCTGTTTGAAAAATAATCCACACTACTCATGAAGTATTGAAGTGACAACATACTCCATAGTTGCTTATGATAACCCGGGTTCAGTCAAGTGTGGTTTACTCTTAGTTTCAGCTCAGTTATCCCTTTAAACACGAGTGCTTCACGTGTTTAGGCACTTGTGTAAGAACAGAGAAAAATCACTGTCAAACATGTCGGTGTGCATTTTCAGTCAGACAAAAGAGCAAGAAAAGAAGAAGACCACGTCTTTCATTTCACACCAGAAAGGCTTTTGTTTGAGAGCTACAGCCTTACAGGCTCATCAGGCTGTAATACGACAGTCAATGAACAAATGTTTTGATAATTGACAATTAAATAATTACCCTACTTTAAGACATCTATCCTAACTGAAAAAAGTCTTTTGAGCAGCAATCTGTTGTACATTATGATCTCCCATAACTCTCAGCAGCAGGACAGTGCATGTAAATCAGCTGTTTCACTTTGTGCCATCAAGGAAGCTTCCACATAAAACCTGACCATTATGTTACCATGGTAACCTCAAATTTAGCTATCTGTCCATTCTTCTCAGCTGATGTAGCCTGAGCACAGATTAATTCAACCTTTATTTAGTCAGGTAAATCTTATTGAGCCTCGAGGGCTCATTTACAAGAGTGACCTGCTACAAACTAAAGAATGATGAACAGCAATGATACAAATACATTAAACAATAAAACAAAAGAAAAAGTAGCAAAAAGTAGCAAAAACATCATAAGGTAAATTAGAATCATCATAATTACATAGCATATTTATAAAAACAAAAAAAAGGTTCAATTGTGTCATCTGGACAAGTTTCTTTTTGGGAGAAACATTTACCGGTAATCTTTCATCCAAAAGACTTAGTCAAAAGAAGAAGAAAAAAAGGTTAGGTTTATTTGTCATGTGCAAAATCAACAAGAGACCAACAATGCAATGAAACGCTTAGGATGAGAAGCATCTCGACTTGCCAAAAAAATAAAGAAAACAAGAAATTTCAAAGCATGCAGCAAAAATACAAAAAACGGACTACAAATACAGTACAGTACTACTAAGACCAATATCTATATATCTATATATATATATATA
>JBBPBX010025225.1:7694-21523 GCA_038048925.1 Garcialebias charrua | reverse complement strand
ATATATATATATATAATATATATATATATATATATATATATATATATATATATATATATATATATATATATATATATATATATATATATATATATATATATATATATATATATATATATAGTGTTGGAAGGGTCAATTTTTATTTTTTTGCAGCCACAGGACCTGGGCTCCTTGTAGTCTTGGAGGCCATCTGTCTGACAGCTGAAGCTTGAATCAAGCTGGGTCATGATGCAGCAGAACAGTAATCCTAAGCTCAGCAGTAAAAGAACGACTAAAAAACAAAAGAATCCAGCCTTTTCCATTGAAAGCATAGACCTCAACCTGATTGACACGTTGTGGAGGGACTGAGGAGAAACAAATGTCTGCAACGCTCAATAAACTGAAGTGATGTAAAATGTAATGCCCAACAGTTTGTAAGACTGGTGAAGTTCTACAGAAAACCATTACAGAGTTAAATAAGATTGTACAAATGACTAGCCTGGTTAAAACCAGACCCTTGTCCTTCACTTCGCTTCGTACTAGGGTCTGGACTTTCTCCATAGAGAACCGATTCTTGCTGGAGGCGTGGCCTCTGCTGAGGAACAAAACCATTGGATCTTAGAAAAATTTTGAACAGGGAAAGCATTCTGCTCCCTCCCCCTCAGAGCCATATATGGCTGCTCCCCCGTGGTCTGTTGAACTTGACTTCAGCTCCGCCTCCTGCTGCATTTTCTCTCGCTGCAGCTGCATATTCTGTGTTTATATGTTAATAAAACGTTCTAAAAAAATAAAATAAAACCATGGAGCTCTGGTCCAGCACACCAGAAGACCAGAAAATCTGCAGGGACTCGGGCAGCAACGTAAAACCCGAGTTTAATTCTCTCGTGACAACCTGAGGCATTTCCTCATCATTGCACTCAGCAGAGAGAGGAGGAGGAGAGGAGGAGGGAGCGATCACTTGACTTTTGGCCAAAAAACAAACAAAAGAAAACTCCAGATAAGGGATTAAGAAGGGGAATTTAATACATTTGTGTCACATATAAAACAGTCCTGCATCGCTTTGCATCGCTTTGAATGAGAACATGCGAATGCTCGCTGGCTGCGCGCTGGGACAGGTGGGGGCGTGGGTTAGGGGCCAAAAACTCTGCCCCTTCTGTTCTCTGATTGTCAAAAATCTACCGGAGAAATCCTTCTCTATGGGAGAAGTCCCAGACCCAGCAGTGAAGGGAAAATAGAATTGAGCGGAGCTGCGCAGGAATGGCGAGGGCCAGGCTACTCCAATGTACTTTTCCCTTTGGCTAGGTTCTGACTAGCCATTAGCTCGTCACTCAGGTCAGAATTACATTTAACTTCTTCTGAGGTTATTTTTTTTCTTCTAAAAGCGATCTGCAATATGTAAGACATTAAATTTTCATAATCTTTCCACCTAACCTCAATGCAAAATGTGTTTTAAATATTGCCTGTATGATCCTCTCATGGTAGCACTTACTTGTCATTACAGCCCAGATCCAGCATGGCGAGGTCGTGCAAATTGTGACTCAGGGAAGACGACGCAGACTGGAAGACTCCGGGAAACGAAACGTTTTTCTGTGCAGCTGACAGAGCAGATGAAGAGCTGAGTGACTGAGGAGCAGCAGCTGAGGCCGTGGGGTTTAGCGCAGAACGTAGAGGCTGTGGGAATGTGAGCGAAGCCGAGTTAGAGGCTGTAGAGACTGGAGGTGTGGAGAAAACAAGTCCAGGGAAGCTCGAGGTCGAGACAGCTGGAGTGCCTTTGTTGGGACTAACTGAGACATTTATTGAAGAGAGGACATCTTGAAAGAGTGCAGGTGAAAGTGCTTGAATCGTAGGCAAACTGGTGTCAAAAACACCCAAATCTCGACTGGAATCCTGAAATGTGTTGGAACAAAAAAAAAAAACATTACTTCCAATAAGAATATTAAACACGTAATTACAGTATTTGTAACAATTTGATTACCTGTAAAGATGAGAAATGATTGCTCTGATTTCTTTGTGTTGAGTCACTGACTGTAGAGCCAGGTTCATTAAGGCCTGTGAAATTACACACACTTTATATTCACATGTGGATCCTTAAAGATGCAGGAATGGAGTTAGTTACAGAACAGGTGCGGTACCTAAAGACAGCAGCTCCTCGTCCAGCAGAGAAAGTCCTGCAGGGAGGACACCAACACTCTTGGACGGAGAGTCGGTGGCTGCTGACTCAGAAAGCAGGTCAACCGGAAAAGCTAGAGAGGCCAGAGGTTTGTGCTCGGGTGTAGAGGGACTATCGAGGCCCACCAGGTCAATCAGAATCTCTGACTGGTTTTTGCTGTCAGTACCTTTCAGGTAAAGAAAAACATCAGCATTATAAAATGTTTAAAGATGCACACCTGTGGATTCAACACCAAAACAGAGTCAATTTAACCTAAAACATACTGCAGGAACATGATCGTTTCAGTGATTATTTGTTATTTAGGCATGTGTTAAAGGACTAAAATAGTTGAATGTTTTTATTAGCTGATGATCTGTCAACTTGAAAACTTTTGCCTCATGTACCAAACTAAAGGCTGGGCGAGGAAAAGACAAGTTTATCTAACCAAGAGGGATCATAAGGAGCAAAAACCTTCGGAACTGAAGAGAGATGTTGAGAGACATACTGGTGCTGGTCATAAAATTAGAACATCATGAAAAAGTTAATTTATTTCAGTAATTCCATTCAAAAAGTGAAACTTATATATTATATTCATTCATTACACACAGACTGATATGTTTCAAAAGTTTATTTCTTTTAATGTTGATGATTATAACTGATAACTAATAAAAAAACAAATTCAGTATCTCAGAAAATTAGAATATTACAAACAATAAAAAAAGTATTTTTAGAAATGTTGGCCAACTGAAAGGTATGAACATGAAAAGTATGAGCATGTACAGCATCAATACTTAGTTGGGGTTCCTTTTGTCTGGATTACTGCAGTAATGCGACGTGGCATGGAGTGGATCAGTGTGTGTTACTGCTCAGGTGTAATGAGAGCCCAGGTGTCTCTGATAGTGGCCTTCAGCTCTTCTGAATTGTTGGGTCTGGTGTATCACATCTTCCTCTTCACAATCCTCCATATATTTTCTATGGGGTTAAGGTCAGGAGAGTTTGCTGGTCAATTAAGAACAGGGATACCATGGTCCTTAAACCAGGTACTAGTAGCTTTGACACTGTGTGCAGGTGCCAAGTCCTGAAATCTGCATCTCCATAAAGTTGATCAGCAGCAGGAAGCATGAAGTGCTCTAAACTTCCTGGTACACGACTGTTGACCTTGGACCTCTGAAAACACAGTGGACCAACACCAGGAGATGACATGGCACCCCAAACCATCACTGACTGTGGAAACTTGACACTGGACATCAAGCAACGTGGATTCTGTGCTTCTCCTCTCTTCCTCCAGACTCTGGGACCTTGATTTCCAAAGGAAATGCAAAATGTACTTTCATCAGAGAACAGAACTTTGGACCACTCAGCAGCAGTCCAAGGTGAGATGCTTCTGACGCTGTCTCTTGTTCAAGAGTGGCTTCACACAAGGAATGTGACAGCTGAAACTCATGTCTTGCATACGTCTGTGCGTGGTGGTTCTTGAAGCACTGACTAAAGTCCACTCTTTGTGAATCTCCCCACATTTTGGAATGGGTTTTGTTTCACCATTCTCTCCAGGGTGCAGTTATACCTATTGCTTGTACACTTTTTTCCACCATATCTTTTCCTTCCCTTCATCTCTCTATTAATGTGCTTGGACACAGATCTCTGTGAACAATGAGCCTCTTTAGCAATGACCTTTTGTGTCTTCCCTCCTTGTGCAAAGTGTCAGTGGTCGTCTTTTGGACAACTGTCAAGTCAGCAGGCCTCTCCATGATTGTGTAGCCTACAGAACTAGACCGAGAGACCATTTAAAGGCCTTTGCAATTGTTTTGAGTTAATTAGCTGATTAGAGTGTGGCACCAGGTGTCTTCAATACTGAACCTTTTCACAATATTCAAATTTTCTGAGATACTGAATTTGTTTAATTTTTTTTTTTAGTTGGCAGTTATAATCATGAACATTAAAAGAAATAAATATTTGAAATATATCAGTCTGTGTGTAATGGATGGATGGATGGATGGATGGATGGATATTCTAATGTTATGACCAGCATCTGTATGTATAAAACCATCTGAGTTAAACAGTAAAATGTTAAACTGATGATGTGGTGAAATTGTACATAACGTTTTGATTCTCTGGTCCAGGAGGTTTTCACAACTATTTCTGCCTTAAAACATTTTCCTTCAAATGTTGATCAGGTGGGTTAAAACCTCACAGGTGACGAGTGATGATGTGTAGGTTGAACAGTGACTCACAACTCAAATGACCACTCTGCTCTAGAAATTTGCCCAGCCAAAAAAATGTGTTAAAGCCTAAAACATCCAATTTATTCTCAAAACTGAAGAAGCCTTCAGGATGAGAGGTGAAAAATCAAGTAAAAAAAAAAGATCAGTGACCTTCCATTAAACAAAGGATTACCATCACCTGATGACTGAGAATTTACACATTGTAGATAATATTCTTGACAGAAGTTCAGGATGATTAACAACATTATAAAGAATTACTTTAGTTTTGATCACTTCTGATGAATCCTTCAAATAGCATCCCGACTTAAAAACTAGAATAATTCAAGGCTGTGTTCTTAGGAATGTTTTTACATGCAAGACTGTAACTTCGAACACTGACATGAAGTTTTTCTAGGAAAACATATTTTTTTAAAAATGACATCATTGCAGTTGGAAGCATGAACATCTGGACAATATACCCCTCTAAAAACATCTACTAATTCAAACCTCACCTTGTTTGATGGATGTTTGGACTCCTTGTGCTGCTTCAGTGTCTCCACTGTTGCTGTGTCCTTCTACAATCGTCTTATAGGAATTAATGACGTGAGAGAGCTCATCGTTGGCCTGCAAGATCTCTCCTGATAGAAGCATGTTTCCAGTTAGAACAGAGGTCAGGATTATCAAACTGAGTTGATTTTTTAAAAAGATTTTAGGAGAGTCTGGTTGATCAGAACAGGCAAAACCAGTCCAAAAAATAAAATAAAAAAGGAGAGGTTTTCTTACCCAAGCTGCCGTCGTCATCCTCAGTTTCAGTAGCTAGTTTAAATACTGTTTGCCTAAGCTTGTCACAGTCGCTGTACAACTCCTGAAAACAAAAACAAAAAACCAGAAAACCACGACTTGAAAGATCTGTCAGAATGCGAGTTTAGTTTCTGTCTGGCAACCTTCTATCACCAAAATCACAACTTTGAACAACAGATTTTTAATTTGCAATACGTTGATTTTGTGTGATCAGACTTTGTATTTTGTTTGTGTACCTGGTCACTGTTGGATAAATGAATATTCCCATCATCATGTCTATTTACTCAAATAAGCCACTCTGAGGACGCAAGATTTTTAACTGGTCTTTACTTGCAACAGTCACGCTGAAGCTTTCACAGATGTACAAAGCTACAAGCTTAGCGTCTCATCAGTGAGAATCTGCACCAGACAGTGAGACGGGAAGTGTTTTATAATACATGCTTATCAGACAGAGGTGAGGTCAAGACAACCTTGGCTTTCTACCTTACAGATGAGGAGAAGGCCTTGGAGTTATCAGGTGCTCCTGCAGGCTCCTCTCTGAGCAGACCAAAGACTCTCTGACCTCACACACATTAATTGAACATTACTTAGTGATAAACATCCATGACCTTTACCTAAATTCCCCTGACAGTCACCATGCACATAACTGACAGTCATTGTCTTGTATGTATAATTTTAGTATAATTTTAGTATGATTTTATTATGTGTATTTCTTTTGTAAAGCACTTTGTGATTTTATATCTGTGAAAGGTGCTATATAAATAAAGTTTACTTACTTACTTACTTGTACAGATGTTGTGACTCTGGTGTAAAAAAAAAATCTGTAATTGCTATACCTTAAGGAACAAAACTCTTCTGTAGCATCTTGCTATAAAATTGTATTAACACTGTTACAGAACAGGTCTTAAATGGAGCTTGGTAGGGCTGAAACAACGAATCGATAAAATCGATAAAAATCGATTTTTAAAAGTGTTGGCAACGAATTTCATCATCGATTCGTTGTGTCGCGCGATTATGCACCTTTCACGGCGCCGCGGAGCTGTTTTGTTCACCGGTAAAGCTTTTGTCAAAGGCAAGCTGGCTGACTGAATAAAGTTTGAAAAAAAAAAAAACTGCAGCGTCAGCGTGCTGCGCCTGCGCGTGTGTGGCGCTTCTGAACAGAGCGAGGAGGGAGGAGGAAACAGAGCAGAGACTGTTTTCAAAGTCTATTTTACAATGACCGACGCGACGCAGAGAAAACTGTAAATAAGTCCTACAACGTGTGGGAGTTCGACGCTTCATAGATAAAAAAGCTTTGAAAAGTGACGACGCGACACGAGATAACCACGCAGATGAAATGTAAACATGACGGGCTTCACCACGGTGTGAATGAAGGAAGATCAGCAGGTAAGTCTTAACCATATTTGTTCTGTTTCAAAGAGAGAAAACGTGATGCCAGTGTCTCTGGCAGCTGAAGCTGCTTGTTTCTTAGCTGTGACAGAGAATGTGTGTGTTTTTATTTTTAATGTAACGATACAAGCAGTGTTTAAATGTGTTTTATAAATAAATCTAACACAAAGATGGTGATAATTTAATGATTTAGCTTCAACTTTTAATTTGCTGGCAAAGTCTGAAGTCACTGCATTGTATGGAAGGATGAATTGCATTTAAACAGGAATTACAGTAATTTATTCATCTACTCAAGTGTGTGTAATTAGTATTTTATATTTGTGTGTGTGTGTGTGTGTGTGTGTGTGTGTGTGTGTGCTTGTGTGTTTAACCAAGTGAAACAAGGCATTTCTTGAGTTACTGTAAATTATGATATAATACATATAAACTCTCTCTCATTCCAGAAAACAACAATGACAGCCTTCATGATGGACAGACATCATGCACACCACCACAGCAAGCAGCAGAGACTGAAAGATCCTTACATGAACGTCACTGACATGAGGCCTCTGTCGATGGTTGAAGACGAAGACTTCACTTTTAACCCAGGTTACAATGATCCACACTTGTAATGGTAAATGGACTGTACTGTACTTATATAGCACCTTTCTATCTAATTGATACTCAAAGTGCTTTACACTGTTTATAGTAGTGTAAAGCACTACATGTCCTCATTTACCCATTCATACAGCACTCTACTAGATTACAAAGAACAAATCATTCTAAAGAGACTAATCAGAGCTTTAGCTCACATTCATACACCAATGGGGCACAAACATGGGGTTCAGTGTCTTGCCCATGGACACTTAGGCATGTGACTGCTGGTGGATTCCAACCCTCAACTCTTGCATTGGAGGACGACTGCTCTAACAACTCAGCCACAGCTGCCCCATCCAGGTTAAAACAATCCACACCTTTAATCCAGGTTACACTCGTCCCTCAAGGACACATTTTACAAAGTAGCTACATTTTGTGCAGGTATAAATCATACATTTGTATATATGTTTGTGTACATTTATTTTTTATTGAAGCTGACTAACTTTATTTTTTAATTATTCAATATTTTACTAACAGAATAGTCAAGTAGCAACCTGTTTTTTGTGCGATTTGATATGTCAGTCAAATTTTGGAATAAAGAGGTGATAATTAAAACTTGTTTCCTTTTTTTTTTTTTTTTGCCGATTCATCGATGAATCGAAAAAATAATCGGCCGATTAATCGATTATTGAAATAATCGTTAGTTGCAACCCTAGAGCTTGGTAAATGGAGCTTATTTATTAAGCGCTTTCTAGCCCCCTGTGAGGAGCCCCAAAGCGCTTTACAATACCAGCCATCCACCCATTCATTCACACATTCATACACCGGTAGTGGTCTTAAGTATTTATGTTACACAAATATTTCCATTGCATTAAAGCAGGGGTCTGCAACCTGTGGCTCTGGAGCCACATGCAGCTCTTTGGTCCCTCTGCAGCGGCTCTTTAAAGATCCACTGACGTGATTTTTCTACTATTCATCAAATTGCTCAAAATATATATATATTATCATTTAAATATGTTAGTTTTTGCAAACAAAATGATAAATCACTTTAATTTTGCTTTAAAAGTGATTTTGAACTTCAAGCTGTGTTTAATCATGGGAAATCCGTTTACACCCGAACGCACCATCTGTGATGTCATGTGCAGAGTTGAGGCAGAGCTCTTGGCTTGTCACGGTATGAGCAGCTCACATAAAAGTAAGTCTGATACGGCATCAGATCTAAATTAGATCCTGCTGTTTCTTGTTCCATCACCCAAACTATTTTCTGCTTCCCAAAATGAAGACAAATAGCTTAAATCTTCACCTAGATTGCTAAATTAGTCAGGTTTTAAAATGTCTGCTATTGAAGAGACTGGAGCCCTCTGCCTCTCACTCTGCACATTACATCACAGATGGTGCGTTCAGGTGTAAACGGATTTCCCATGATTAAACACGGCTTGAAGTTCAAAATCACTTTTAAAGCAAAATTAAAGTGATTTATCATTTTGTTTGCAAAAATTAACATATTTAAATGATAATATATATATATTTTGAGCAATTTGATGAATAGTAGAAAAATCACGTCAGTGGATCTTTAAAGCCATGACCAAAACTAACATAAAACTGATTTTTTGTTGTACAAACAACAACAACAAAGTTCTGGTTTTAGCTGTTTTCCTGCCATTTCTTTTGCAAATACTTTAACTTTTTTGCTTTATTTCCATACTTAATTAAAATGACATAGGTTTACATAGTTCATAGTTGTTGTTGTTTTTTTATATAAAAAAAAACTATTTTCCCTCTCTTTACAAGAATCTGGTCTTTTCATTTGTCTTAAAAAAATAAAATAAAAAATAAATGTAAAAAAATAAAATCATTACCGGTATACATTTTTTGCTTTATACTGTCACCCCTACAGGCCACAAAAGTCTCCTACAACAAATTTAAAGTGGTCCCTGGGTCACCAGTTGATAATTACCGGTACAGTTGAATCAGGTGGTTGCGGCTCTGGACACGTTTAATTTAGTGAACAAAAGCGTAAAAATGGCTCTTTTGATCATAAAGGTTGCAGACCCCTGCATTAAAGAGGCAAATTGAAGAAAATTGTTTAATAAACATGAGGGTTATGAGGGCGTCCCTGAACCCAAACAGTTTGAGAACCCCTGCTTTAGAAAGGTTAATTATTGCCATAAAAAGTGAATATATTCAAAAGGCACATTCAGGTCTTGTCAAACAAAACAAACCTTAATAAGCTCCTTGTCTCCTTCAGAAGAGTGCTCTGGACTGAAGTGAGCGAGCATCTCATGAAGGACTTTCACGCTGTTGTTGACTGCCTCCAGTGTGCTTTTTTGTTTCACTGCTCTTTGTGATCTGACCTCATCCTGTAAAATTAACAAAGACAATAAATAAACTCAAAGCCAACAGCAAGGTTAAAACTCGAGATGCGTTTCAAATGTATCTGAAAGAAAGCAGCTTAATGTGACGCACTTCCTTCACCATGTTCTTAATGAGACGATTCGCCTCTTGAAGATCTTCAGGCTTTTTGCTTTTCAGGAGTTCTGACAGTCTCTGTGAAAAGAAGAACGAAGCAGTCAGCTGTTACACATCAATCTAGTAAAAGTTCAGCCATTTTCAGTCAAGCTTTATTCAGACAGGTTAATGTCATTGAGCCTCAGGGACTCATTTACAAGAGAGACCAGATATAAGAAAGAGTGATGACAACAGTGGACAACAAAGACAACAGTAGACTGTAAAAGGAAGCACATTGAGAAGAATTAATTGAAAAAAAAAAATGAAATGGTATTAAAAAAATAAATAAACAAAAAACAGCTACATTGTAAAGCAATGTAGAACACTAGAAAACTAAAAACAGGAACATGTCTGCATTGGTTTTTCCCAGGAACTTAACAGTTGTTTGAAGCCACTTTGAGAGGTCATGGTCGAGAGCTTCATCTTTTTTGCAAGATATTCCAGGAAACAGGAGTGGAGTAGAAGACCCTTTAGTCTAGTTCAGTCCTCACTGAGGGGACACTGCATGTAATAATGTCCTGAGAGCGCACGTTGTAGCTGCACTCACACAGACATTTCAGAGTCAGAGAGTCAGAGAGTCTTTATTGTCATTTGCACCGCATGTGGTACATGTGATGAAAACGAGATTATGTACACGGGGTCCCAGTTACATCCAACAACAAATGCAAGAGAAAAACAGTAATAACATCTAGAACTAACTAAGAAAAACATCAACTAGTAATACACTAAGCTTAATATAGTGGGAATAAACAGCAGCACGAACATGAGTTTGTATGAGCAGATGGTCACAGATGAACACAGCAACAAGAAAACAGATCAGCATCAGCATGATGTGATATTTTGCAGTGTTTATTTTTTATTTTATTTATTCATGAGTCTAACAGCCTCAGGGTAGAAGCTGTTCCTCAGTCTAGTGGTTCTACACTTGATGCTCCTCAACCTCCGTCCTGAGGGGAGTGGGGCAAAGAGTGAGTGTGCTGGATGAGTGAGGTCTTTCATGATGCAGGTGGCTCTTTTCCTGCATCTGGAGGTGTAAATGTATGAAGGCAGCAGACCAAGAAGTGATTTAAAGATGAAAATGTACCAGTGGAAGAGTCTGCGTGAGAATAATGACGTCCAGTTAACCAGTGAATACAGGGTGCAGTGATGGAAACGGTTGTTGCAGCCAGTTATGAATCTTAGTGCACCATGACAGACAGCATCCAACAACTGCAGGGTGCTTGTAGGAGCGTTCAAGTAGATAATGTCACCGTAATCAACGGAGGGAAGGAAAGTCACAGTTATAAGGTGTTTCCTAGCATTCAGTGGTAGACATGATCTGTTTCTGAAAAATAAATCCAGTTTAACTTTCAGTTTTCTTACAAAGGACACATGGAGCTTAAAAGAGAGATGTGAATCAGCCAATATTATTTGTAGGAATCGACAAACTCAATAAGAACACCATTGAGGATAAAATCAAGGGAATAACTGCTCCCAGTTTAGGCTCCCAGACACACACAAAAAAAACCTAATGTACAAACCAACGGCAGGGAGCACGTTAACGCAGTATGATGCATTTGTGTTTGAGTTAGTAAAATGTGCCAAAGAAGCAGAATGCATAATGTTAACATTTTCTCAGTAAGTACAAAAAGCAAAGGGCAAAAAGAAAAGCCCAGAAGTTTAGATTTTTAAATGCTCAAACATTGGGTGAGAAAATACTGTGATCCATTTAGTAAAAACAGACCAAAAAGGTCAGTTTATGCAAGCATGTTCCTTTTACAAAAGCACCCAAATGGTCTGTATTGTTGAACAAACTAAATGTTCCCATGAAATGAAATGTTTTGCTCCAGCAGAAGTCACTGCTCCTGACCTGCCCAAGACTTCTGGGCTTCATGTTTGAATGTTGTGCAGCACAAAAAAAAAAATGTTGCGTACACCAGGTCCCACGCACTCCAGGACTTATGAAAATCTGTCTAAATACAGCTAAATAAAACTTCATTAGGTTTTCTGAACTCAGGGGCATTTAAACACCTTGTTTTCTTATGAATTTGAGCATTTATGGTTTAAACCTGAACTATAAAACTGAACCACATTTAGCCACAAACTAACAACTCGATCCAATACAAACTGCTAAGACTGTTATATTTTTGTCGCATAGATGTAAACATCAGTGACCACACACTTGCGAGGTGCATCGACAGCAGAGGTTCATCAACACACACGACTCGTCTATGTGGCATTTACATTTTCACTGAAAAGAAAATAGTATTGTTGGATCAGCATTTTGATTTAGAACAGGACATGCGTGATGATTCCTAGACAACAACACAAGGTGCATGTACATGTGGAACAATGGGAGCTTTGTTGCTGCTGGAGGACAGCACTAAGAAAGAAACGGGGAAGGAGCATGTTATGGGGATCACACCAACCTGCTGGCACATGGTGATGCTGGTTTTTTTATGATTTAAAGCAACTATTTTGGAACTCTGTGCTAAAAAGGCCTCAGCATTACTAGAAACCATGAACTGTCTGCGCTGGTTCAGTTCCTCCCTGCGCTGGGGTTCCTTGCAAATGGAGCCCTTCAAAAGAAGCTGGTTGATAAGTCAGGTACAGTGGTGCTTGAACATTTGTGAACCCTTTATAATCTTCTAATTTTCTGAACAAACGACCTAAATCATCAGATTTTCACACAAGTCCTAAAAGTAGATAAAGAGAATCCAGTTCAACAAATGAGACAAAAATATTATACTTGGTCATTTATTTATTGAGGAAAATCATCCAGTATTACATATTTGTGATGGTAAAAGTATGTGAACCTCTAGGATTATCAGTTAATGTGAAGGTGAAATTAGAGTCAGGTGTTTTCAATCGATGGATGATGATCAGGTGTGAGTGGACACCTGTTTGATTTAAAGAACAGGATCTATCAAAGTCTGATCTTCACAACATGTTGGTGGAAGAAGTGGATCATGGCAGGAACAAAGGAGATTTCTGAGGAGCTCAGAAAAACAGTTGTTGATGCTCATCAGGCTGGAAAATGTTACAAAACATCTGTAAAGAGTTTGGACTCCACCAATCCACAGTCAGACACATTGTGTACAAATGGAGGAAATTCAAGACCATTGTTACCCTCCCCAGGAGTGGTGGACCAACAAAGATCACTCCAAGAACAAGGTGTGGAATAGTCATCAAGGTCACAAAGGACCCCAGGGTAACTTCTAACAACTGAAGGTCTCTCACATTGACTGATGTTCATGAGTCCACCATGAGGAGAACACTGAACAACAATGGTGTCATGACAGGGTTGAAGGAGAAGTCCCTGCTCTCCAAAAAGAACATGGCTGCTCGTCTACAGTTTGTTAAAGATTATGTGGACAAACCAGAAGACTGTTGGAGGAATGTTTTATGGATGATGAGACCAAAACAGAATTATTTTTTTTAATGAAAAGTGTTATGTTTGGAGAAAGGATCACTCTGCATTCCTGCATCAGAATCTGATCCCATCTGTAAAACATGGTGGTGGTAGCTTCATGGTTTGGGCCTGTTATGCTGCATCTGGGCCAGGACAACTTGTCATCATTGATGGAACAATGAATTCTGAATTATATCAGAGAATTATAGAGGAAAATGACAGAAGAACATCTGTCCATGATTTGAATCTCAAGAGAAGGTGGGTCATGCAGCAACACAACAATGTTCTATCAAATAATGTTTAAAGAATGGTAAATGAACTGTACTTATATGGCGCCTTTATATCTGATCAAGACACTCAAAGCTCTTTATTACACAATCTGTGCCTCGATTTACCCATTCACACAGCACTCTACTAGATCTGTACAAATAATTATCAGAGCTTTATCACATTCATACACCGATGGGACACACATCTGAGGCAATGAGGGGTTCAGTGTCTTGCCCAGGGACACTTCCGGCATGTGACTGCTGGTGGAACTGAACCCCCACTCTTGCACTGGAGGACGACTGCTCTAACCACTCAACCACAGCCGACCAGAAGAAGAACAAAGTTCATGTTCTGGAATGACCAAGTCAAGGTCCTGACCTTAATCCAATCCAGATGTTGTGGAAGGACCTGAAGCAGCAGTTAATGTGAGGAAACCACCAGCATCCAGAGCTGAAGCTGTTCTGTAGAGGAATGGGCTAACGTTCCTCCAAGCTGAGGACTGGTCAACACTTACTGGAATTGTAGAGCTGCGGTTGCACTGGGTGTGTGTGTGTGTGTGTGTGTG